>JAUPMG010148732.1:0-10000 GCA_031762675.1 Pachysandra terminalis
ATATTGAATGAGTTCAAAGATACCTGTGGATTTCCAAAGAGGGGCGAAGAATGGGGTCAGTCGATCGATCCAAGCCACCCATTCTGCATTGACCTTCGGCCAGGACCTAAGAGAATGCCCGACTGTCTACACTTGCCAATCCAGAAAGGAAGCGTCAACGAGGAAGTTTTCCCCAAAATATTTGGGGAAAACAGGTTGCAGGGCCAAAGCCAATGGAGGCGTTATCTCAGCAAAAGAAGGCCCGATAGCCAACAAGTTTGCGAAAGGGAAAGTGATGCGCTGATCGACCGAGCTGAAGGCAGATTCGGAAGAGGTGCTGGACGCCATGAGTATACAGAGAAGTAAAACAGGAATGAGGAAGAAGGGAAGTAAAGCAGCAGGTATGACGAGAGAAGAAGAAGCGGGTAACGGATAAAGATGATAAAGATCCTTTTTAAATTTTGAGAAAAAGATGAAAAGACGGCAATGATGATCGCCGTTTTCCAAGGAGGGTTAACTAAGATTTTCTCTTGTCAATTCAAAAACAGGCATCTGAAAAGACAAGAGAAAAGGGGGCAATGTTTAGGCCGAACCAGGTCACCCGAGACCGGCCCGGTTCTGTCGGCCACTAACCTGCATGCGCTAAAAGCATGAGAAATTAAAAGGACGCAAGCCCAACATAGGAAGGCAGGCCCAGAAGATTGGCTCAAGCTCGATTCATCCCCATCATCAGAACATAAGAACATGTTGCCAAGTGAGAATGGCAGAGTGGGCTATGTGTCAACAAGAGAGGATTAATAAACGCCCATTATGCACAAACCATCGAGCGGTTGCCATAATGGGTTATAAAAGAGAATCAGTTGAGACAGAAAAGGTCTCCACAGCAACCCAATTAAAGAGATCCATAACTACTCAACTTAGTTAGTCATAACCTAGTGCAGTTTATGATCCCCATTGATCACCAGTTAATCGTTAGCTCCTGCAAAGATTCTGCTACACCTACTTCTTACTTTGGACTAAGTTTCTTACAGAAAATCACTCTAGTCAGTAAAGAAGGAATCCTAGTTGGAGATTCAGGGAGGCCCTCCTGCTAGTCCCTTACATGCTGATTCGTGTATACGTGGAGTAGTTTAGTTACGTTCCACGATCGGAGCCTAAGGAATAGCCAGAGGTTTTATGTGTTGTGTTTTCTTTGTTCTCTTTGTTCATGTTTATTTGTCTTTTCAAAGTAGGAAGTTATCTTTCTAAATTGTGTATTGACGAATCGTTCTCCTTATTCTAATATAAAGTGTTGTTGATCGCGTAAAATCACTTTCTCTGGATCAGCCATTTATCCTTCGAGATCGTGATCCATACAATCGTCTGACTTAAAATCGGTCACACATCGACCGATTTATCACATTAATCAACTCACGCAGTTTGACTCACCTTACATGTCTTTCAAGTGAGCTTGCAAAAGTTTTAGCACACCCGCGCACACTTCGACTCTACAATTGAGAGTAAGAACCACAAACCGACCGGGACAGACAGATTTGGTTTTTCTAGACCAACACAACCCGACCCAAACCCGTCCAATTGCCACCTCTAGTGTTAAGTCTTAAGGATCCGAAGTAATTTTGATGATGGGAAGCAGCATAGTAAGTTAAGGGTGTTATTAAATGATAGATGCTGTAAGAGAAGAAGTGGTGTAGTGTGGTGCTCCTAAGGACACTATTGGTTGTCGGAATAGCGTGTGGTGGCCCACTGTATCAAGTGGTCAAAAGGAGATTATGGCATCTCTAACTCGTATTTTACTGTGTTTGCATTTTGCTCTTTTGGAAATTCCACCAAGTTAACTAACCATTGGATATCTACATATAGATTGGAATCAGTTTGAACGGATTATATTTGAATTCCCATCATTTCTTTTTCCTACATTTTAATGACTATTTTACTTCTACGGATTAATGCCCATTTGAAAAAAAAAAAAGGAAATAAACACTTTAGGGAGATGGAATCTATGTGATGAGAAATCCAACTGGGGGAGTGCTTAATTATTATATAAATTCAGTTCATCTTTATACTTAAGGAAGTGGTTTTTGAAAAGACTTTTTTTTTTAAATCATAATTTTAATGTTCAAATTAGTGTAAAAGTGTATGCATCTTACTATTATGAGTTATCCCAAATGATATTGGGTATAGTGCTCAAATATTTGGGCAATATTCTAAAATTCTAGCTTTGAAAAGGAGGTGGACCAAAGAATTTCTCTTGGGTATTGGTTCGACATTGGTTCGGCCAGGGGGTCATATATTTCACTGGCTATGTGAGGAAGGCAACCTTGTGAATGACTAATTTGCAGTCATCAAGCTTTGTGCATCCATGATTTTCTCATTGAGGGCTCAACAAATAAAATCATCACATCCGTAGTTACCACATTGCCAACCATGATATAGTACTGAGTTTAGTTGGTGGACCTTAATGCATATTAGCAAGTGTAAAATCGAAATATCCGGAGTTTTAATTATCATCTTAAAATGTTGATTTTTTTTTTTTAATTTTCAAGCATTTCTTTTAAACTATGTAGTTACATGTGTGTTGTGAATTTATGAAATTTGTTTTGTAAATCATGGTTTCAAAGATTGGATCGGTCCGGTTCGTATTGGGAATAGCCAGGACTGGTCCGATCTCAAACCACAATACAATTATTGTATCAAGTGGCCTTGGATCGGACCAATCCAACCGATATTGGTACAAACCGACTGGTACAACCAGTCCTAGTGACCAGTACAACTAGATCCAAAGTTTTTTTTTTTTTTTTTTTTAAATTTATAAATGGAACGGTCCAACATGTAATGACCTAGACCGGTCCGGTACCGACCATCCAATTCGACCAATCCAAATTTTTTACTTTTTTTTTTAAATGGGCGATCCAACTTTTGTATCGGATCTGGATTGGCTGGTATCGACTATTATCGCCAATCCGGATCAAGATCGGCTGAAACTAGTCCAATCCGTGATCCCGAGACTTAGAACCTTGTGATAAATTGATTTTAGAAATGGTTAAAATGGGCATGTAAATATTGGGTTATTTGAAACGATTTCATTTTTTTTTATATTTATTTATAACTATTTGAGTATTTCATGTAGGTATCGTATTCCTTAGTGAAACGATCATTCGATAGATCATAAGTAGACTATGTGGTGGGCCTTGGGTGGATAAGTTTCTCATGGGTCCTAACCTAATCGAAGGATCTCCATCAGCTATTGATGACCACGCGAGTCCTCTTTATATCAAAAAACATAATGTCTTGTCAAGAGAAAGTAAAATCTATTCTAACGAACAGTTGAAGATATTAGATATCTTTTAAATACTATTGATGACCACAGAATATTTTCTAGAGATAGATGCTGATGCTCCTCTCTGCCTTGTCAACACCCCCAACCCAACCTACACAGTATATTTCTGGGAGATGCTTCCTTCATAACTCACAAGAGAGAGAAGTGTGATGCTTGCTGAGGCAAGCTTCATGGGCCATGTTTGATGCCTCTTCCCTAAAAATTGTCAACATAAGATAGGAACATCCGAGATAACCATCACCTTTTTTTTTGAAGATTAAGTAGAGGGATAGGCAGGCTTAGATCTTTCTCGTTCAAATCTTTTCATATAGATTAGATTTAGATTGGATCGATATTAGTAGAGATTTGGGTGAGAAGGAATATAGACCTAAGGCAGGAAAGTTTGGAGACTTGGATGCTTTTTTATTTATTTTTTTGTCTTTGAAACTATTGGTTGAGCTTGTTTTATTGCTTTTTCTACATAGAAAATCTTTGAAAGATTCATGGTACATGGGGGCCTAGTCATTAGATTTGGGTTAGATGGAAGGTGCCACTTGAGATGAGACCGGTAGTAAAAGTCTTTGGCTTGTCTCATCCGACAAATAAAAAGGGATCAATTTGTTTTCGCTTCAAATTGATGATCGTGCTTGTCACTTTATTTGAAGGAGGGTAGGTTAGGAGCGTGCATTTCGTCTTGTCCTAAAATGGTAGAAGATCCGCTGGGCGAGCATTTCGTCTGGTCCTAAAATAGTAGAAGATTGGTGTGGTTCCCATCTCATCACTAAAAGATAAGATTATGTTTATACGTATGTATGTATCGTGCATATACGCACGCTCCAGTCGATCTTTCACTATTTTGGGATCAGACAAAATATTCTCGCGAGTTAAGATATCTAAAGCATGTGAACAGAGAGTTCATTTCGTCTGTAGATAAAGCCAGGGCTATCAATGGATCAGATTTATATCCAGATTCAACCCATAGAATTTGAATATAAATTCAACCATATTTTTATCATGTCTATTCATAGTAAATATAAATTACGTAGTTGCATAAAAGGGTGCTCTTACTTTCATAATCATTGAATTCAATGTGATGATATTTTTTCTAGTCATTTACTTAGAATGCAAGTGTTATCTATTTGTCAAACATTCATAAAATCATCCCCTATTTAGTTATCAAAATTTTGTTTGAAAATTTTAATATTGTCTTAAACATGTATGGGAGGTTGTTTCTTTTGTAATATGAGGTTTTTTTTTTTTTTTCTTTTAGTCGTAAGACATTCTAAGCTATTATCATAAACAAACTTAATTGAATGACGAAACATACGGAGAAAGATGAATATGATCTTATGATTTTCATTAGATCTGGCTCAAGCCCGGCCGTAACCCTATGAAAAATCGTAGGGGCGAATTTGGGCTGTAAAGATAGGGTTTAGGGTTTAGGATTCAGCCTTATGAGGTGCAGTTGTGGGTATTTGTAGGAAGATTATAGCAAACAAAAGGCAAAATCGACCAAGTGAATGGAACATTGTATAAACAATAAAGTGTAATAGCAAGGCAAAATCGACCGAGTGAATGGAGCATTGTATAAACAATAGGGAATTTTTTTTTTTCTTTCTTTTTATGCCCGGACAGGATATTTGTTATGTATCTGAAGACCATTCATCACATGACATGTCAATGATACGTATGCATGACTCATGGGACCCACAACTACAAAAAAAAACATAATCTGATTTGAATGATGTTAGGGTACATAACAAATACCTCGGGTATAAAATTATTTTCCAACAATAACATACGTCATTATCCATGTGGGGATATGGTAAAAGCATGTTTAGCATCTGATAAGTTGCTGTAATAGACTACTTTCTTATTGAAGGTAACTTGAATAGGTAAAAGCCTAAAACATAGCCTAGATCGCTCCTTACCTCTTCACCTCAAAGCATCCGTATATGTTAGTGTAGTTACCAACCATGTCTCTGATCAGGTTGCTCGCCCATCATGAGATATCTCTCTGTAATTCGAATCAAGAAAATACCCAAGTGCAGCGTCATATCTCTTCAAATGCACCATCGACAAACTCCTCGCCTGCAATGACTGTTGTGCCATTGCGTACACGGTTAACACTGGTGGAATTGGAATAGGGGGCATAAGTGGAATGAGGACTGCTGCGTGAATTGCGGTTCTGCGCAGCTGTGCTACTTCTTGTTACCTTGAGACGAGCCTTTCGACCCTGAGAACAAAATCGGAATACCATAACAATCAGAAATAGTTTCTTGGTACGTCAAACAAACAAAAACAATTATCAGGAAAAAAAAAAATAACCTTTCCCATGCACTTCTCCAAATGAGGGGCAAACCTTCCAGCCACAATTGACCGTCTACAGTTCATGCACTCAAATATTTCGTTGGCTACAGCAGGATGCGTTTGTCCAAATATGTCAACCACGTATTTTCCATTAGTTTCACTACTATTACTAGGATCAGCTATCCTCACACGGGCCTGTGCAGACAACCTTAATTCTTCTTCCTCTTCTTCCAAATTACAATCAAGGCCCAGCCTTGCTATCCGGTGGCACTCGGATGCAACATCTACAATAATGGAGTCAACAAGGTCCCCGAGAAAATGAGATGTGAGCTGCATGCACATCACAAAGAAGCAGCTATAGAAGGATGAAGTCACTCCAGGTATAATATGGATAACTAATCAACAATGATATATATATATATATATATATATATATAAAGAGAGAGAGAGAGAGAGAGAGAGAGAGAGAGAGAGAGAGAGAGAGAGAGAGAGAGTAAAAAGGCCAACAGTACATGGAAACAACTAAAAAGCAGGCCGGAGCTCAAGGAAAGCACTAAGCCGAAACAAAAGGAAAGCAAATATGTATTGCTCACTATATCTCATGGCACAAAACCAAATATGTGATGTTTAGCAAGCCAATGAACTGTTAATGGCTTCTTTAACTCCAACAATGCTGTTCTCCATTGCTATATCTATTTTGCATCACCAGTCCCAAGCCAGGGCAAGGAGGGTTCCGGCAGTATCAGCAAAAAGTATCCAAAATAAAGCTTGAAAATTCTGTCAATACCTTGGACAGAAAGTGCCTAAACAAGTAACAATAACAATAAATAAATAAATAAATTATATATATATATATATCCTTGCAAATTGACAATGGCCTGAAACAAGTTTCTGATGGCAGAGTTCTGCTTATTCAAGGTTCTAATGGGATCTAATGTATGAAATTCAGGGACCTTCTAAGTTGTGTCTTCATGGAAATAGGTATGTGTCTTCATAATTTTCATCAAAACCAGCATGTGAAACCACAATGTTCAACTCTCAATTTAAGAAGCCATGAAATTTTATCCCCATGAACAAAGGCAAAAGCACATTGATTTGGATCTGAAAAGGCTCTAGTAACAATTTTCTGAAAATAAAGGCAGTGTCGAGTCTGCACGACATTGGAGCCTATTGACAAGTAGACTACATAAACTAGCTGAATGAGCAGGAACAAATTCAGTTCAGCTAGAATAGACAAAGCATAAACATATTGAGTTACATGACTGAATGAAGGAAAAGCTAATGAGGAATACCAAGACAAGACAGGAGGTTAAAGAAGCCATCTGCCTTGGTCATGGCATATACACCATGGTGCACACACAGTGATCCAATGGATTTCTTCCACTAAATAATTGACTCAATCAGATGATCCTAACCTCTCGATTTATCAAAAAAAATTAGTGGTTGGGACAAATTGCCCCTTGCTAGTGTGCCATTATATGCCATAAAGAACAACTATAATTTCTTCTTTATGATTTTTCCCCGACTTGAGCATCACCCAAAATTAAAACCAACAGTCTGAAATTCATCATCTCAGTTCTCATAATGCAACCTAGGGTAGCATAGAAACGTGATTCATGCTAGAGTACCAGTCCCAATCGTACCAGTCTCGGGGACTGGTACTAAACGGTTCCGAAAACGATTCCGGAAACGTCCCGGAACACGATTCATATCAATGGTTTCTTTGTAACTAATTAAATAACCGCGTGTTAATTTATAGTAACTAGTTTATCAAAACAAGAAGATAAGATTGGTAATAAAGAATTTAGGAACTAAAAAAAGAAATACGTATTGGATTCTTAAAGAAGTTTTCCAAAATAATAAATAGTGAAAAGCGGTCCAAAGTGAGATAGAAAAAAATAAAATATAATAATAAAAAACTCTCAAAGATCAAATCTAAGTAGGTAACCAATGATATAAAAGACAATTAAATAAATAAAAATAGTTGAGGCTTTTAAAAACTCTTATTAAAACCCTAGCCTTTCTTTTCTTTGCACACTTATATTTGAAATTAGTAAATTTTCTGAAACATATGTATGTAATATATTTATTGTAAATAATGAGAATTTAATATAAGTACTAATCTTAACTATAGATATGAAATGAATGTCGCTATTTTACGTACGTATTCATAAGTACAAATAAATTACTTATATGATATATCAAATGAACCGTGCCTGATACTTTTTCTAGGTAAACATACCAGTACTAGTACCTGTACCAGTACCCCGTACCAATTCCTGGCAACTATGATGTAACCTCCAACCGAAAAACCATCTATACAAAAAGGATCAATTTCTTAAACAAATTGCATACTTCTGAGTGGAAGGAGAGTTACCTGAGAATGAGAAAATGTATTATCTTCATTTGGCACTGACATGATTTGAAGATTCTAGTTCCAAAATCCACCACGATGCCTGCTTTCCAGAAGCTTCAGTTGGATAATGTCTCAGTATAATTCAAGAATTATATAAATAATAATAGTAATTCCGAGTAAGGCACGATGTTAATAGAAAAGAGAGACTCCTTTAAGTTAAACTAAGAATCAATATGTAGAAACTTAAAAATTAGAACATTATGGTGGTTTTAGTGTGCAGCAACCCAATCTTTACTGACAAATGAAAATAAGCTCTTTAGCTCTTATTAGGGCCAAGAACAAAATTTCTTATTTTGAGTGATAATGGAATTGTTTTTTTCTATTTGGAAATTATAACTAAATATCCTAAAACCTTTAAAAACAAAGGAAAAAAGAATACTAATCAAGACTTCAAATCTACAATGAACTAAGAAATGTATGATGCATCTTATTATGGAGTCAGACCATTCCTAATATCTGAGTTTGTGTGTTATGATCATATATGTTAAGTGTTTAACCAAACGAGTTTCCATAACGTAACAAATGGCATCAGAGCAGGCACTACGTTACGGGTTTGAGTCATGGAAGGGGCTGCCAATAGGCTGGATTAAATGATAGAGTATTATATATGGGCATGGTTTCAAGTCATTGAATACTGATAGGTGAGTGGAGCCGCCAATAAAGAAAGAGTTACCGACAGGTCAGTGTCGATAGAGTGGGCCGCCGTGGAAGTCGAAAACGGAAGCGTGATGGAATGCTACGATCCTATATGTTAAGTGTTTAACCAAATGAGAACAACGGTTAGGTACGTAAAATTATGAACAAGAACAAAATAGAACTCACACTTAATTTACAACAACAGATTCAAATAATCCTCAACATTTCGAGAATGATCAGTCGAAACACTTGTGTGTGAATGCAACAAAAAGAGGAAGATGATCAGAAACATTGGGACGATCATCATCTAAACAACAGGTTGGATGGAGATGAAAACAGGAAATCGATAACAAGATCCCACAAGCCATTGAACAACCCTAATTTACACCAAAATAAATAAATAAAATGGCTATTTCTGTTGCGATCGTTCTCGCGGAATGAGAATTTCATAAATTATGAGTCAGAATTTACTTAATAAAATTCGAGATGCAATTACTATAAAATTGAAACAAGAGAAAGAGATCCAGAAAAAGAAGAGGAAGAGGACTAACCCAGAATTTCCGGAAGTTTATGGGATTCGACGAAGCTCTACGACTTTCCGAACATCAATCTGCAAGCAAAAAGCAAGAAGAAGATGCATTAGTTCTTTCCCCTTTGATTCCAAAATGACTACAATACCCTCATTAAAATATTCTAATTAACAAAATTCCACTGTTTTTACCGTCTAAATCTGGCAGGGACCATCTTGCATCTGTTTAAAGGAGTTATATGTAGCCTATCGGGCTATAAGTTTGATCCAACCCGCCCGAATAAGAGTCCGAACTTATGAGTTAATTTAGGTTTGAGTTCGAACCGGACTCATTATGTAGCCCAAAGTTGAGTTCAGAAGTTCATACAGCCCAAAAAACCCAATCCAGACCGATATTTACAAAGAATCTATACTAGGGAAAGATCCCATCGGATAGCGCACTATTAAAAAAAAAAAAAGCAATCTTCAATATGTTAAAATATTTAATAAAATAAAAGATAATAGATAATATATATTTTTTTGATTTATTCTGAAAAAAAGACAATTATTCAAATCGTTTTCACCTCTTTTAATTTTAAACAAAATATCAACGTGCAATATTAATATATATACTCTGTTAAATTAATTTACAAAGATATAAGTTTCTTCTTCTATTTCCTTTTTTTGATATTTTTATTTAGCCTATCGAGTATCGAACTAATATTATATTTATATATATATAGTCATGTTACCTTTTCAAAACGTATTTTTATTCTATTTTAGTTTTTTTGTAGTCTTTTCATTTAATGTGGGTCAACCCGAACCCAGTCGGAAC
>JAUPMG010148743.1:0-11072 GCA_031762675.1 Pachysandra terminalis
TATATATATATATATATATATATATAGAGAGAGAGAGAGAGAGAGAGAGAGAGAGAGAGAGAGAGAGAGAGAGAGTATAAAGGATATTGATTAACTAATTATAAGTTCAAGGTGCTCAAACAACTTACTCTATGATAAGAGGCATTGCCGCCAATTTGAAACATGAGAGACACAGATGGGCATTTTTTATTGTTGCTGCATTAGCCAGAAGCAGGCCAAATACAAAAAATCCATGTCATTCTAAGAAGTATAAGCATCATAAACACTCAAAAAAATATGATGCTTTAACAGAAGATAAAAAGGAACAGAACAGGATTCAGTGGAATATAGCTTTGATTAGATAATGAAAGAAAATCATTTTCCTTTGCCCTCCATAAGGGGGTTGGACCCCAATTAGTTGTGAATTGTGAGAAGCCAATCAGCTCTTATACTGGGTATGCTGTGTGAGTGCATGTACACACGCACGCATATAGTTATACATATAAGCTACATTCCAAAAATAGTTAAAATAAAGGCTTTATATGCATTTCCTTAAGAAAAAAGATGCAATGTCGTGTGTTGAAAACTGAAGAAAAAATCAGGTTTGTTTTAAATTATTTGAGATGCTGGATTAACAAATGGCTACTTGTGTTGCACATCCTGAGTAGTTGAAGAATGGCACTATTGTTATTCGTTAGCCGTTTTTAGTATCCTTAGTTTTCAAGCTCCGTCAATCTATGTCAGTACAAATCATCAATTATGTTTATGCCAAAATAAAAACCTCGCATCCAAGAACAACAAAAGGTAAAAAATGAACTCCACTTGAGGATATAAAAAGATGATACTTCTCAAATACATCAACCATGCACACAAACACACACACACACACATATATATATAATATATGTGTGTTTGTATACATACACATTCAAAAAGCCTCCAATAATCAAATTAAGTATATAATAAACAACTATAAAAGTTTGAGAAAAACGATAAATTTTCTTAATATGACATTTTCATTCCACAGATTTGAACAAGAAAGCACCAATCAAAATTTTCAATTCATAAAGCAAAATAAATAAAAGACCCACTCACCCTTTTGAGTATGCATACTCACCCCCCACTTGCAACAGGAAGAAGATGTCAATTCCATCGTGCAAAGCCTATTCAAAAAAAATAAAATAAAATAAAATAAATTACAAAGAACAATACAAAAAAACTAAAGCAACCTATAGCAAAAAAACCAAATTCACCAGTAATCAAGAGAAAATCATTTCCATATAAATTGAAAGAAAGCGAAATCCAATAGAGAAATAGCTCCAAAAAACAAATCCTTCAAAACTCCTATTGAAAGGAAACATACCTTCACAATCATCTTCCCGCCTTTGTACACTTTTTCCTCGTCTGGGTCTAAAGCAGGAAGAAGAGAGAACTCAAACCCATCAATGTCCTTCCAGTCATCAGCGTGTCCATCGAGGGTGACGATACCAGGCCTGTAATCGGCCTGGATTCCAGTATCGGGCTTCGAATCGCAACTCCATTCACCTGATTCTTCGTGCGAGTTCACGAATCCGATCGACGTAGATGTGAAGATTGCGAACAGCAACAGGAATCGAAGCATGGTTGGAGACGAAAGAAATTGAATGAAGATTTTGTTCTTTCTTTTTTTCGTGGGAAGATAAGGAGATCTCGATTAGAACGGAGCCACCATGGGCGACGACTCAAACAAAGTCTGCTTGATTTTTTATTTTAAAATGACTATTCCACTTGAACATTTCCCGGAGCTTTGTTGAACTGTTTATGTTTTTTTGGGCTTTCAGGGGATTTCACTGGTCATAACTCTTGGGCCGGCTGACCACGGACTTTAGAGAATTGTCGCCGATCACTTTGGGTGGAAAATCTTTTAAGGTCGGATTAGTCCTATGCGTCCGAGTCGGAGCGATTACAGGAATCGGATTCAGTTCCATAATATGTGAGAGAAACAGAGAGAGATAGAGAACGAACAGTTTAATAAAAAATAAAAAATTACAATCAAAAAATGCATCAACTGTACGGGTGCTGTGGTGTAGTCGGTTATCACGTCAGTCTTACACACTGAAGGTCCCCAGTTCGAACCTGGGCAGCACCATATTTTTTGTCCGCCTTGGAATATTTTCAGTGTTGGTATTCTTCGTGATGTAAGTTGTTATGGTTTCACAAAAACAGTGGTAGTGACGACAATTTGGTGATGTTATTGTTGTTGGACTTTATGGTTGTTTTGTCAGAATTAATAATAATGGTGTCTCTAATAATGGTGATAAAAATGATGGTGACATTATCGAAATAATCGCAATGATGACTATAATGATATTATAGTATTATTAATGTTATAAGTGATATTCACGTTTTGAGTAATAGTATTTTACCATTAAAAGGAGTGGTGGTAGTTCAGTCATTGGAGTTAGTAATGCACTGCTGTTAAATTGATAGTGGTAACAATAATGTGATGATGATGAACATGTTGTCAATGACGATGTACCACCATAAAAGGTGACAGTGGTAGAGGTTCTTACACGTGTTGGCTTTGACTTTTATAAAAAAATAAATAAAAAAAACTTCAGTGGTGTTACTCTATTCAATCTTAATTTTTCAAAAAATAACATACAAAATTTTAAAATATATGCTGTTTTCCAAAAAATAACATACAAAATTATTTTATTTTTCATAAATAAAATACACGTGGATGTAGTTTTACTTTGAAACAAACACTTGGAAAATAATTTCCATATCCTATTTTATATACAAACAAGCAGTTATTATAAACAAAATTAAACACTTTTGCTTTAGCATATATTTTCATAAGGGAATGTACAATTTATCACTACTCACTAGGCCCGTCAATAGATCATATTTGGATCGAATCAGGGCATATCTAAATTTGATTTGATTAAAAGTTGGATCGAATAGGATCATGCTTTATCGAATCATCGGATCATAAATCATCAAATCCGATTAGTCTTGACTTGGATCGGATCAGATTCAAATAATTATCGCATTTTTTGATAAACCTATTTTATAGTTATAAGAAATCAAATAAAAATAAATATAATATGATACATTTTTTTTTTATTTCTTTTAAAAGTATCCTAAACTAATGACTTATTTCTAATTGTATGTTTAATAATTGTATTCACCCAAAATTATATATGCACATATATATATATATATATATGTGTGTGTGTGTGTATTTGTAATATATATTTTATATACATCTATATACGTATACAAATAAAATCGGATTGGACTTATCGAATCGAATCAACCTATATCTTAATTTGATCCAATTAAAGTCTGATCGAATTAGATCATATCTTATCGGATCAAAAATCTTTTACTAATCGGCTTTTTTTCAGATCGGATTCGGACCATGATCCGATCCATTGACAGCCCTACTTATCACTAAGCTTGGATTCGTGATACAATCGAAATAACATAAGATATAGGGGAGAGAGTGCAATTATAGGTGAATTATAATTTCATCTATAATTACACAAAATACGAGGGTATATTTGCATATTTAAGAAAGTCTATGGGTATATGATAGCGCATTCTTGGAATTTACTTTTTAGGAACTTAAAAACCACAAACCCTTGGATCTTGGGAGAAGAAGAGACTGGTCTCTCCGATCTCATGGAGTGGTGGATCTGATTAACAGTACAGTTCTTTCAAGCGCAACTATAGAACAAAAATGGCGATTAGAGATGCGTTAGTGTACTTTATGATCGCGATTTCTGTAACTTCATCTGCTGCAGATTCGATCCAAGGTTGTGGTGGATTTATCGAGGTGAGTCTTCCAATTTCAGCTACCTCGATCTTTCCTTCCTTTCATATCGACTTCAGTTTGATATCCAGATCACTCGTTGTTTTTCACTGGCTAGTAAACTACTGATTGGGATTACTCGTTATTTTTCTTCAATGTACTCGTCTTCTTAATTTTTTTTTTCTTATTAATTATTCATTTATATTTGTTGGAATCTGGCCTGTATTTGATGCCCTAGTTTCTTTTGACTTATTTTGTACTACTAACTTGTTTCAGGCAAGTTCCTTTTTGATCAAGTCAAGGAAGCCAAGTGACGCCAAATTGGATTATTCTCACATCACGGTATGGATTTACGCCTTTGTTCATCTTCTGAACTTGAACAGAGAACTTAATGATCTCCATACTTGGATAACAAGCAGTGTAGTTTGATATTCTATAAAGCATATAGGCAGTTAAGTTCACCAGTAAAGGGTTTGAGAAGATGGTGGGTATGTAATTGATCGTGAGAAAAGTATTTGAGATTACATAATAGAAAGCTTAACTTCAATTGGGGGTTTCAGGGACTTAATTATTGTTTGTTACTGAAATTGGTGCTATCTGATCTAAGTAGAGGGTCTTAAAGTTAAGGCATGGTTTAAAATAACCTTAATAACGGTAGTGACAATATAGGCGTTAGGCCGTTATTAACTGTTATAGGGAAAATAACTGGTGAAATTGCAGAAAACAGTTTTTCACGTTTACTTTCCTTTTCATTCTTTTGAGTATTGTATTCTTGAAATATTAATATTTTAATATATTTATTCTTATTAAAATATTGTTTATCATTACTAACGGCCCAAAATGATAGAATAATGACTGTTATAAACAAAATAATGGAAAACATTGGTTTTTATTTTCAGAAATAAAGTAATTGTCTCTTGCGCTTTACCATTATTAATGGTTATAACGTTATTATAATAGCTGTTATAAAAATCATGCTCTAAAGAGAACAAATACGGTTTTACTAACATCCATTTTGACACTTCAGTAGGAATTCATAATATTTTTCCTTAATTACGATTTCTATTGCTACCAATAAAAAAAAAAAGTTTTACAATTTCTATTGTGTATTTCATAGGATGTTATGCTCTGTTTTGGAGCAATTTATGTTTTCAAAGTGGAATTAATGGATTTTATGGTTATTTTTTTTCCGTAATATTTTCTCAGCAAGAACTGGCAAAAGGAAGAGGATAGTATCATGGAAGTGGTGCATTAAACATCACTTTCAAATTAAACCTGCTAAGATCTAGCTGTTGAGAACTTGCAATATGGACTGTACTTTTTTTTTGTCATGAATCATACCTGTATTTGAAGGCAAAAGTTGATGAGGGGAGGCAGGGTTCATTTTTGCCTCAGGATCCATGGTGTTGTGTACTGAGTAGTAGTCAAAGCCATTAATTGCAGTCCATTGTCTATGGGTCCTTATAGTTTTAAATTTTTTCTTTACTCTCACCCTGTTGGCATGATTTGCAAGGCAATGCTGCCTTACAGGGTGTAAACTTTTCTATGGTATTCCATATATCTATCACATAAGTATTATTAACAGTACAGTTGTACAGGGAAATTGAAGCCTTGATCCAATTGACCATAACTCTGTGTGAACAAGTACTTTACTTTCCTAGTTGAACTGAGCGAGAACCAGATTCTGGGTCGGGTTTTGCCAAAATACTAACAAATGTGACTTAGAATTTTTAGTTTTCCAACATATAAATCTCTACTTCCTCCAATACAGTCTTGAGTTAGCAATTGCATGTGTAAATTCTTCTAGAAGCTTCAATTTTACTCTTTAAACCTTGGTAGCTATGTTGCCTTGGTGAGAATGGGTATGCAGGTTCTTGTAATTGGTCAATATTGAAGTACAAAAGTACCACTACCTGATTGATTAATTTCATAGTCATCAAAATGCTTAGGTGAGGCTAGGTGATAAAGCTTATGGTTTTAGGTGTTTGGATGATCGCCCTATAAACAAAGTAGTTTTGTCTTGATTCTCGAAGGATGAGACACTGCCATCTATCTATGGTTAATTGACAATCATTTAATCTCCTTTATATACATTTGGGAAATAAATAATAGCCATATTATTATAAACCCGTAAAAGATATAAACAAAGCAAAATAATTACTAAGAAGATATACAAAAATTACATTAGTCATATTTTTTTTTGATCAGTAAAGTCCTGTTAAATTATATTAAGTAAAGCATCAATCTGTACAAGAATGAAAACCAGCAACAAACCCAAAGCTATACACTTTCAGTGTACTATTTACTCCCAACATAAACCCCAATTACAATTAAACTCCACAAAACTCATGCCAGCAAACTCCACACTAGCCGACACCCAGAAAAATAGCAGAGACAAAATCCTCTCCACCACAATCTGGATAGGCGTTTCAGAATCTCTGAAAATTCTGCTGTTCCTTTCTTTCCATATCGACCAAATAATAACGCTCGGCACCAAATTCCATAATAAGGCACTTTTCCTCCTACCTAACTTCTTGCTCTTCCAACCCCAATTCATCAAAGATTCTTTCAGGTCCCTATTCCACACCCATTCCACCTTAAATCGATCTAAAAAATACACCCAAATCTCTCTAGTGAATTCACAATGTAAAAAAATATGATCTGCAGATTCCTCCTCCTTCCTACACAAATGACACCTTGACGCCATGATCCAGCCCTTCCTCTTCAAATTAGTCTGAGTAAGCAGTTTATCCTCAACAGTTGTCCACAACAAAAAGGAAACCTTAGAGGGCGCACCTGCCTTCCAAATCAACTTCATTCATAAATTGCTGTCATGCTTACCTACAAAAAATGAGAAATGCACACCCACCCATCAACCCACCACCCACGCACATATATACATACATATATACAAATGCACAGACAGGCAGATGATTTTTTTTTTTTGAAAATTCTGACATGATATTTGAGAGGATGTATTGCCATGTCGACATTATTTTCATAGAAAATGATATTCTTAAATGGATCCTTACTCTATTCCGGCTTTCCTGAACCTCAAGTATCGACATTGATGATCCCCATGAATCCCTTTCCATTACTAAAAAAGGATATCCAGCAATGTTCCCACCACTCTATTTGGCTTTGTCAATCATTGTAAGCATATATTTTAGCATACTTACAAGCTTCCCACCAATGGACCGGACTTAGAAATGTATAGTGATTTATCAACCGTCTAAAAATTCCTAACCCAGTCCAGTATACAAGAATGACTGGGTTAGTCAGTTCTGGCTGTTTCTCAGCCAAATTATCATTTCTGGTGTTCAAATCCCTTTCTACCATTACTTCGTCCAAACGGATATTTCATCCCATCTATTTTCAACTTCTCCTTTCAGTTCATCTTTGACACCTTTGTCTTCTAGTTCTTGTCATTAAATCTAATCAGTCTTTATTAAGATAAGAACTTTCCATCACCAAGTATCACCACTGGTTTGCATATCCCATTTAACCATTATCTCCTTCAAAAGAGATACTTCATCCTATACGTTTTCAACAACTTCTCATGTGCTCATCTTTTCTCCCTGTATTCTAGTTCTTGCAATCAGCATGTCTAATCAGTTTTTATTTGGATAATGACTTTTAGCATCAAGAGATGCAAGTAAAATGGCTTTAGAAGCTACATTTCTCTGTCCAAAAACCTAACAGGAAATTGAACACTTCAGAGCCTAATGCATACTCTTTCGAGATAGAGGGGGAGTGAGGCAAGATCATGAAGGTAACCATGGTTTCAGCAGCAAGTTGAATTCTAGCAAAGCTGATACTTGATCCACACCAAAGGATTGATTACTTTTTCTGAAGTCCCTTTGATGTAGGGGTGGCAATGGTGCAGGTTAAATGGATAACCTGCCATCCTTAATTGATCGGGTTTGATAATGGACAAATAGGATCCAGGCTTGGCGTAATCCGACCCTAACCTGCCCCGTTGCCATTCAAATATATGATGATTATATTTTTTTTATATAGAAATACATATTTATAGGTGAATATGCTAAAAGGCTATACTATCCTTGAAAAACTGCATTTCTACGTTAAAATCGGACCTTCCTCGACTCGCTCTGACCAGGTTAGGAGCAAGTTTGGTAAAGGGTGAACTCCTATAGGGGTGGGTTAGGGTTTGCTGAAACCCACCCTGTTGCCATCCCTATTTTCATATAGAAAAGTAAATTGAGTAGATAGTGTTAGTTTATGAGACTACTAAACTAGGTTAATTTGTAAGCAAGTAGAAAGAGATGAGAGGAGATATGAGAGAAGAAGAATGGGAAAGGGTGAAACTTGTGGAAACAATCTTTTTTCTTTGTTTCTCCACATTTGTATTTATATTAGAAGAGTTCACATATTTCATATTGGGTCCCTACAGAATATGACTAATAACACATAGGTCCCTGATAACAGATAGGCGGAGGGGCCATGTGGAGATAAGCCAGAATGATCAGTCGTTATCAAATTAGGAAACAGGTTTGGTTAAAAGCTATAGAAGTCTCACTGTGGTACAAACCATTTCAGCTGTCATGGACCAAATAAAAATGATTTCTCTTATGATTTCTGACTATTAGAACTTTCCTCACATATCAATAAAAAACTAATAGATAAATATATAAAACCATCCATAAGAAACATATGCCTGATCGAATATGTTAATACAACAAATGTATTTTATAGATTTCAAACAAATAAAAGATGTAAAGATTGAATATGCATATATAACAAATACAACCCTACATTTCAAATAAATAAAGGATGTAGAGATACAAATAGTGAAATTAAACCATTCTTCAGATACTTTCAACTCAAAAAAATCCTAAGTGGTTTCAACAACTTTTTAGCTAAGCTGGCATTGACCAAATAGATGATGTCTAGGATTTAATGACAGTAATGGTGGCATGGTGCTACAATATTATTTTCCTTTACCAGATGTCAAAATTGATTTATTAAGTTTCTTCAAATAGCAAGGTGTCCACTAATATGGTTTTTGAACCCAGCTAGTTAGGAAAAGCCATTTTGCTGTTGTTGTTACTGTAGGTAACATGTCCACTATAGAACTCTCATGTAAGGCCACTTTGCAGTATAATGGCATTTTGGATCATCAGGAATGGTCATCTTTAAACTATCTTTTTTTTCCCTTTTCGGGGAAGTCATCCTTATAATACCTAATTTAGTAATAGTTGCATGGAAAACAACATAACCTTACCATCAATCCACGGTTGCGTGATCGAGGAAGCTCTTGAATAAACTTTTCAAAAGCTTCTAATCTAACTTTTCCTTTAACTTCTAAGAATTTAGACCAGTTGAACTCTGGCGCCTTCTCGCCACTGCACAGATGATTCCATTACAGGCAAAGCTATTAACACCTTCACTATTATAATCATAAGAATATGTTGGGCAGCGAATTCATTTAGCAGAAAAATATTATGTCCACTATATATACTGTAAAAGACGATTGCTTTCCCAATGTAACAAAATAAGAACAACCAATTTATTAGTGCGGAATAAGAATCACATCAACTTGCATATATATGGCCGTGAATAGATGCATCAAATAAAAAAAATCAACTATTGGGGTAAAGTCAAAATTATTGTCATGAATAAGCAGCAAGAAAAACTCAAAGCACTTTACAAGGCCATTTGCAGGTGAAGGATCACAATGTTTTTTGTCCAAAATGAAAGCAATACCAAGAACTTGGTTTTGAAGAAGGAAGGCGGGAAGGGGTGCTGAAGGAAATGACATTTAAAACAAAAATAATGCTAAAAGTTAAAGCTTCAGAATCAACAATCATGTCATCATCATATGCCTTATCCCAATTAGTTGCGGTCGGGAACAAGAATCCTGTTCTCCATCCTAATCTGTCAAAAACCATATCTTCAGTCAAATTACGTGTATGCAAATTCTATTTGATTTGCTCCATCCAAGTTCTTTCGGGTCTTCCTCTCCCTTTCTTATGGTTTGATTTCTCTCTCACATCTTCTCGCAGCTGCTTCCCTAGGTCTTCGCTTTATGCCCTAACCATCTTAACCTACCTTCCTTTTATCTCATCTCCTAATTGAGCTCCACCCAAACAACCTCGAATATGTTTATTTCTCACCTTATATTTCCTAGTGTTCCCATGCATCCATCTCAACATTCCCACACATAAAAAATTACCTTTCCTAAAAAAAAAAAAACATTTATTCTATGCATATGTTGCTTTATTGTCCCCAACATTATGATACATACATCATAGCAGGCCTAATGGCTATCCTATACAATTTTTCTTTTAATTTAAGCGAACACGTCGATCGCATAGCACTCTAGAAGCACTCCTCCACCAAACCCATCCAACTCTAATTCTATGAGCAACATCCTCATCAACATTTCCCTCCTTATGGGTAGTAGCACTCAGGATCCGTTTTTTTATCAGAGGAGGAAAGTGAGAGATCATTGGGTGGGTAGGGATACTAGGTTTACCCAATGAAGATTATTAGATGGAATATCAGAGGGTTGAAAGGGAGTGAGAAAAAGAGAGCTTTCAAGGAGATATTTAGGAAAATTAGGCCCGAAATTCTTGTGATTCAGGAAATCAAAATGGAAGAGATGTCTAAAAAGATCATTCGGCAAATTGGGGATGTGAAGAATAAGGAGTGGGATTTTATTCCTTCGGTTGGTAGATCGGGGGGATTTGTGTTATATGGGGCGTGGATGTTGTGGAGAAAGTGGAAGTATGGAAAGGAAGATTCTCTATATCCATTAGATTCTCGAACATGGTTGACGGTTTCGAGTGGATCCTTTCTGGAATTTATGGTCCTAATAAGCCTAGGATTAGAAGTTTCTTTTGGGAGGAACTCAAAGTTATTGGTGATCGTTGGAATCATCCGTGGTGTTTATTCGGTGATTTTAACGTAATTAGGTATTCCCATGAGAAGTTATGGGGTAGTAGAGTTACTAGGAGCATGAGGGAGTTCGCTGATTTTATTGATCGATTTGGCCTGATTGATTTTCCGTTATTAGGGGGGTTTATACTTGGTCTAATTTTCAGGTAAAGCCAGTGTGTTGCAACTTGCAAGCTGGATAGGCTCCTTGCGTCCCCTAGTTGGGAATCTCACTTTCCCCAAGCCTCCTTGAGGATATTGCCCAGACCTATCTCTGATCATACCCCGATTATGCTGAATACCTCTAGAAATGTCCCGGGTGGCCCTTCTCCATTTCGATTCGAGAACATGTGGCTCTGCCACCCTAATTTTGTGAAGTTGATTAGTTCATGGT
>JAUPMG010148774.1:0-11072 GCA_031762675.1 Pachysandra terminalis
TACATGACACTTGATTCCTACTGTTATTTATCTGTTAGTTTGAATTACATTAACTTTCAGTTTGATTAAATTACATAATAGCATCTATTTTACAGCTTACAGACTCGACAGCGTGTAAGCTAACCCCCCTCATGTAATGACTTTTAATGTGCAGGCATTTGTTTTAGCATTTTTTGATGCATTTGTATGCATTTAGACCTTAATTAGACATATTTAAAGTTTGGGACCAAAAATCCATCAAAAACCCATGGTTTCCCCACTTTTCCCCCTCTTTCCACCATGTCGCCGAAATCACCTAGCGACATGTCTGGTGACATCGACGTCTTAAACCTTGAATAGATATCCTATTGGCTCCTCCCATAAAACAACCTGTCAGCCATTTTGTTTGCAGATCTATGCACATGAGAGAACAAGAAATTCAAACCATTGGACGTTATATTCTTAACCTTATTTAAGGAGCAATTTGAGGACGATGGGTGCTAAATAATATAGTAGCTCACATCATCCACAAATCTCAGGAAGGCTAGTGATTATGCAAACGCATTGGCCGAAAACATATAGCAGAAATATGAACAAGTACAACAAAAAATTCGAAGTAAAACTAAAAAGGCAGCAATACTGGGTCTATTCGGTTCGGTTTAGTATTCTTTCTTTTTTTTTGTGACTAACGAGGTTTTATAAAAAAATCAAGTAGGTGATACAAAATAAAGCTGTCCGAGATGGACAACCAAAAAAACTAGACTATAAGCATCGAACTAATAACAGAAAAACAGAAACAAATGGACAACCGAAAAAACTAGACTACGAGCATCGAACTAATAAAAACAGAAAAACAGAAACAAGAACGCAGGCCCGATGCTATACAATAACGACATCCCTCACACTCCTCGTAACATCTCCTCTGTAAGTATCCCAACAATAGAGCATCACGTCAAGCTCCTCCTCTCGCTAATATATCCGTCCACTGCATTCCCCAATCGCGGAACGTGTGAGGAAAATGTGAACCAAACCGAAAACCGAACCAAACAAAATAAGGACCGACCTTCAAAACTGGAAACCAAACCTATTTTATTTGACTAACACTAAACCAAACCGAAAGGTTTGACAATAAAAACGACTTCATAAAATAACCTGTTGTCCTGTAATGTTTTCATTCACATTCAAACATCTATTTTAGGGAAATAAAACACACATTCAGTCGGTTCAGTTTGGTTCGCTTTTAGTATTCAAACCAAAACAAAACCAATTTATAATGAACCAAACTGAAAACCAAACCAATCCGGAATAAAACCGACCTTTAAAATCAAAAACCAAGTCAATCTTTATATGAATAACCCTAAACTGATGCCCAAAAAATAAAAAATTAAATCTTGGATTGGTTCGACGATAAAACTTACGTCACAAAACAACCTGTTGTCCTGTAGTCACACATTTTAAGTAAATAAAACACACACACACATATATACATACTATATATATCGTAAATCAAAAGAGAAAAAATGCCATGTGAACATAAACTGAAACCTTCATAAGAAAAAGAAAAGAAAAGAAACAACCAAGGGTATCTTGAATCGTTGATAACTTATAAAAATTGAAACCTTTTCCTAACTTATCCACACATACAATGTGACCATATCCCCAGTTTACTTGTTCTTGATCGCCCAAAATATCGAGAGCACATAAACCACAAAATCGACAGAAAATAAACCTATAAAGGAAAAAAATATGAAGAAGAGACAATGTACCTGTGAGTTGTGAGATGTGTCGAGTCCTTTGGGCCATAGCTTAAGAACAAAAATCGAAGAATATAGAGGTCTTTAGCTATGGGAGGCTTTATGGTTTCGGCTAAAGAGATTTGGGGGAAATATAGAGAAGATTTGTTTTAGGGTTTCGGCAAGAGAAGATTGAGTATACAGTGGTCTTTTTGTAAGAATCATGGGATTTGAGTTTTTTGTTCTTGTTTTTTCTGTCCTTGTTTTTCCTTGTATCATTCTCTGTAATCTTTTTCTGTTTCTAATAAACTTTGGGCCATGGCTTAAGAACCAAAGTAATTCGGTTTTCTAATTTTTAAACTGCAACCGAATCGAAATTAAAAAAGAAACAAACCAAACTGATTTTTTCCAGTTTGATTCAGTAGGTTTTCGGTTTAAATCAAACCAATTCACACCCCCAATTGCCAGGCACCAGAAGCTGGTAAAAAAACAATAAAGGAGATTTTGTGAAGGCATAAACCTCAATTCCATTGATGGTATTAATTGAGAGTCGGCAT
This sequence comes from Pachysandra terminalis, assembly GCA_031762675.1. Lineage (NCBI taxonomy): Eukaryota > Viridiplantae > Streptophyta > Magnoliopsida > Buxales > Buxaceae > Pachysandra > Pachysandra terminalis. Next base: position 2,270 of record JAUPMG010148774.1, read on the forward strand.
TTTTTTTAACTGAGAGTAGGCATTGAGACATTGAACTCTTTATGAAGAACTTGATGTTTTTTTTATCAGTAAAATAAAGCTATGTATTAATATAATTATATGATAAAAGTACAACATTTACATTTCTGAACTAATGTTTTTTTTTTTTTTAAATCAATAACGAAGGTGTATTCATTGAAAAGAAAGGGAAAGCAGTACAAAAGAGATAAAAACTAAGAAAAAGAGCAAAAACCAGACTTCCCCAAGGTAGGGAATCTGACAAAGAAACAAGCAGAAACAAAGAAAAGCACAAGGAAATAAAAACCCAACAAAAGCCCCAAAATACTATAGTGTCCGGCATCTATGATTCCATCACCGCCTCCCAACACCGTAAGATATCCGTCTCTGACACATCTCTAAACTCTGGTAGAGTGCACACCCAAGAAGCCACCAAAAGCAGAATGGATTCAAAAATGTAGTCCATCTTCCTAGATTTATCATCAAAGATTCTTCTATTTCTTTCACCCCAAATGCCCCAAATGATAGCATAAAACGTAGTTCCACATAGGATCCGACCTCTTTTTCCAAAAAAGGGAAATCTCCACTGGCAATACATCTCATTAATCGACCTTGGGTTAACCCACTGCACCCTTGCAAGTTTGGTGAAAAATATCCAGATCTGAACAGCAATGTCACATGAAAGAAAAAGATGGTCCACTGACTCCCCTTGCCTTAAACACATAGGGCAGATCTGTGGTGATAAGGCCATATACTTTCTCCTTCTTTGTAAGTTGTCTGCGGTATTGATCTTGTTTAAAAGGGCAATCCATACAAATGCTTTAACTCAATGTGGGGCCCTAGCACTCCAAAGACGTGAAGTAGAAAACGAAGGGGGAGGTGTTTCTCTATCGGGACGCAAGGACTGGAAAAAGGACCTTGTAGAGAACGAGCCACTCGGATCAGGACACCAAACCCTAACATCAGGAGAGGAGTCATCAATGACAATATTTTTTAGTGAAACAACTAAGGATGCCAACTCGAGGATATCTTCCTCCCTCGGGTCTCAACGCAGGGGGAGGTTCCATGAAAGACCTGATGGGGACCAACACAAAACATCTAAAACTAAGGAATTCGGATATGTAACCAAACGATGCAACTTAGGAAAATGAACTGCAAGAGTAGACTCCCCCCACCACAAGTCAGACCAAAAATGAAATGAGGATCCTGAACGAATGGAAAATCTCACTCTACTAAAAAAATCAGGGAACAAGTCTAATATGGCTTTCCAGGAGCAAGCACCCAAACACTTTGCTTTGGGGTTAGCCTCCCATCCGTTGTCATGAGAACCATATTTGCTTGCAATAATGGTACGCCTAAAAGCCTCCCTTTCCACACTGAATCGCCAAAGCCACTTCCCAAGTAGAGCCCGGTTCTTGATTTGAAGATTGCCCAAATTAAGACCTCCTTTTGTCTTGTCTTCGCACACGTCCTCCCATATGACTAAGTGGTCTTTTTTACTCCCTCCTCCCTCCCACAAGAAATCCCTTTGTAGCTTTTCAATTCTCTTGGTGATGCTGATTGGAACTTTAAATAGAGACAAATAGTATGTGGGAAGGTTCCCAAGTGAAGATTGCATTAAAGTAATACACCCACCAAATGACAAATAATTCCGTTTCCACGTGGCCAATTTTTTCTTCATCTTGTCAACAACAAGGTTCCAAAATTGAGATTTCCTAGGGTTCCCTTTAACCGACAGCCCCAAGTAGTTCATTGGCCACTCACCCACCCCACACTCCAAAATCCTAGCACACGATCAAAGCATCTCATCCTCAACATTAATCTCATTCAAGCTACTCTTCTCTAGGTTGACTTTTAAGCCCAAAATCATCTCAAAGCATCTCAGGACGCATTTAGCCCAAAAGGTGTTGTCCCTTGATGCTTCCAGAAGGATAATGGTATCATCAGCAAACTGAAGGTGAGACACGAGAACTCTCTCTTTACCTACTCTAAAACCTTGAATCTTGCCACCCTCTTCCGCCTTCCTAAGGAGAGTACTAAGCACGTCGCTCACCAAGGTAAACAAAAAAGGAGATAATGAATCTCCTTGTCTCAAACCTCTAGATGAAGGAACTAGTCCTGAGATTCCACCATTTAAACAAAATGAGAATTGGACATTTCTGACACAACCCCCAATCCACCTACACCATCTATTAGGAAATCCATTCCACCTTAGGAGCGATTCCAGAAACCACCATTCGACCCTATCATATGCTTTTTCTAAATCTACTTTCAGCACCAATTCAGCTTCTCCCAACTTACTCTTTTCTTCAACACACTCATTAGCTATGAGGATATTATCTAAGATTTGCCTCCCTTGAACAAAGGCGCTCTGGTTTTTGGACACTATTTCTCAATTACCTCCTTAAGCCTATTAGCCAACACTTTTGAGATGATCTTATACACGCCGGTGACTAGGCTTATAGGCCTAAAATCCTTCATTCTCACTGCACCTTTAACTTTGGGAATTAAAACTAAGAAAGTTGCATTCATTGATTTGTTAATCACTCCACTCTCATAGAAATCCTTGAAAACTCTCACGATATCATCCCTTATAATATCCCAGCAATCCTGAAAAAAACCATAGAGAATCCGTCCGGTCCAGGAGCTTTGTTTCTATCCATCTCCCCAATAGCCTTACTTACCTCCTCTTCCTCAAATTCTTTTACAATCCATTCCCCCTTACACTCATCTAACCTCGGACCTCCCAGTTTTCCCACCTCAAAGCTTAGGTTCTGCTCTGAAGAATACAGCTTAGCATAAAAATCAGCTACCTCCTGCTCTATCTGTTTATGATCTTCAATGACCTCTCCATCCTTCTCAATTGACAGGATTTCATTCTTTTTTCTCCTAAAATTTGCATCCTATGAAAGTACTTGGTGTTTCCATCCCCTTCCTTCAACCATAGAACTTTAAATTTCTGTCTCCAACACGCTTCCTCTTTCAAGAGTAGCTCCTGTAATTCTTTTTTTGCATTTCTTCTCAAAACCTTCTCTTCCTCAACAAGACTTCTTTCTTCTTCAACTCTGTCCAGATTATGTATAACTTGGAGAGGCCCCTTTTTCCTCTCCGAAATCAAGCCAAACACCTCTCTATTCCAAAGCTTTATTTTTTCCTTTATTTCCTTCAAAAACCTCATAAATTTAAATCCTTCCCAACCCGAAACTTGCCCCTTCTAACCTTGATATTTTCCTTGAATTTCGGGTGGTTAAGCCACATTTTCAAATCTAAAAAGGGGAGGGGACCCCCATCCCACCCCTGATAGTGGAGACCAAAATTGGGGTATGGTCTGACGTGGGCCTAGGTAGGGCCTTTTGGGATGTGAATGGAAAGTGTGACTCCCAATCAGAATTAACAAGAACTCTATCCAATCTACTACACAGAGGGGAGCCTGGAAATTGGACCAAGTGCATCTTCCTCCCATAAGGGGGTAATCCATAAGCTCACTCTCATTAATGAAGTCTGCGAATCCTCTCATACTCTTAGTCACTCTACATCCCCTTCCTCCCACTCGCTCAATAGTAAACCTCACATCATTAAAATCACCAATAAGACACCACGGTTCCTTCCACAAGTCCTTGATCGTTCTGAACTAATGTTACCCTTTAGAAAATCTAAATCTAATCCCAAAACAAGCCCCAAAAACTGTTGTTGCCCCCAGCTTGAACCATAAGACTATTGATTTTTCAGCTACTAAAATGTTGTTGTTCCATCTTTTCATTTTCTCCTAGGAAGCTTTTTAACTTTTACAAGTATCTATACATGGACAACCATTCAATGATAAGTTCTCTCAACTTTTCCTTGCCTTAATCCATACACCATAAGAAAAAGGCTTCCTCAGGACAGTAGGGGAGGATCTTAGAAAAGAATGTGTGGAGGTGTTGAGGTGTGAGTTAGGGGGTTGGCCTATGAAATACCAAGGGGTGGAAGTGAATGGTAACCATAGAGGGACACAAGTATGGATTCCCGTCATTGAAAAAATGAAGAGGAAATTGGGCACATGGAAGAGGAATTACCTTTCACTGGGAGGGAGAATCACTCTGATCCAGGCTTCCTTAGGGAATCCCCCAACTTATGCCATGTCCATATTTAAGATGCCGAAATCAGTTAGCGATATGATTGAGAAGTTGCAGAGAGATTTCCTTTGGGAAGGTGGTGGGGGAGGGAAAAAGAAAGATCATTTAGTTAAATGGGTAGATGTGTGCAAGACTAAGGAAGAGGGGATCTTAATTTGGGAAACATTCAATCTAGGAACAAGGCTCTCTTGGGCAAGTGGCATTGGAGAATCAGTAAGGAGAGAGAGGCACTGTGGAGATCTATCATTGCAAGCAAATACGAAATTCATGCCAATGGATGGGATTTTAATCATGAGGCAAAGATCCAATCAGCTAGTCCTTGGAAGGTTATTTCTGGATTATTTCATATCTTAGATAGGTTTGTGAGATTTTCTGTCGGGTCGGGATCGTCCATCCGTTTTTGGTTAGATCTTTGGTGGAAGGATTCCACTTTGGCTTCTAGATTCCCCAGACTTTCGGTCTATCAGTCAATAAAGAGTCATTGGTCTGTGAGGTCCTCAGTTGGTCCACATCCAGACTTACTTGGAATTTGTCTTTTCTATGAGATCCTAGGTTGGTCGACATTGATGAGCTAGCGTCTCTGGTTTCGCTCCTTAAAAATGTGATTATCGATGATAGCCTTTCTGATTCCAGGATATGGACTTTAGAGTCAGGTGGTACGTTCACTACAAAATCCTTTCGGTATTTTCCGGTATCGGATCCCAGATCCAGTCATCATCCTTTCTCTACGTCCTTGCTTTGGGGATCCAGGGTCCCCCCAAAGGTCAAAGCTCTTGCGTGATTTACCCTTCTTTACAGAATCAATACTGGAGACTTAATGCAAAGGAGGAGACCCTTCATGGCTTGTTCTCCCCAGATTTGCCATTTGTGTATGAGATGTGGGGAAACCGTGGATCATTTATTCATGAGATGCAGGTGGGCGAGTCAGATTTGGGGTTTCTTTCTTAGTCTGGTTGGAATGGGTGGCCCTTTATTCAATCCAGGGTATGCTTGACCAGTGGTGGTTTCCCTCCATTGGGAAACGGGGTCAAATCTTGTACAGATTTGTATGCTTTGCTATCTTGTGGGGTATTTAGGGTGAGAGAAATAGTATAATCTTTGAAGACAAAGAAAAGAGCATGGGGAAGCTTATCGATTCTATCATTAGTATGGCATCGGCTTGGGCAGCTATTCTCCAGGAATTTACAGATTTTCCGTGGTCAGACATCACGAGATGCTAGGAATTAGGAGTGTTCTTTTGTAACTATGGATGCTGCTGTGATTGTAGTTGATTGCTTGTGAGGATGTTCTGGAGTTTTTGGAGTATTTAGGCTGTCTCTAGTGGTGGAGACTATCTCCCCATTGTAATCAGTTTTTCTTTTACGTTCTTTTCTCTGGTCTTCCCTTCTTGGGGAACCCTTTTCTTTCTTTCTTTCTATTACTGCTGTACTTTTTCTTTTCTTCCTCTGCAATAAAACTTTTCGTTATCGATCAAAAAAAAAAGGGCTTCCTCAAGACTTGCTCAAAATCCAAAAAATGGGATGTGATTAAATAAAGGACAATGAGAGATAATTGTCAAATAGACCTGACGTGGTTCTCCGAATTACCTATAGTCAAGAATCTATAGAATTTACTAAATATAGTCTTTCTTGATTGTTGTGCCATGTGAAACTCTCCCCCAAAATAGGGATATTAATTCATATTTGCTTACGAAATCTGTAAATTCTTCCAAACTAGCAGCTCTCTTCCTCTTACTCATTTTTTTAGAGAAACTAAATGGCATTGAACTCGTAACTAAACACCATGCAATTCCAAATTAGCATCCCTCTTCTTCTTACCCATTTTTCTAAAGATAAACTAATGGCATTGAACTCTCATCTAAGCACCATGCAACAGCCCATTAGTCTTTTAATTGATCTAGTTTTCCCCACATAATTGAGCATGGGAGTCTTTCCATTGAACCATAAACAGATAAAAGTATCCAATAATAATTGTCCCAAGCGTTAGAATATCATCCAAAACACAGCATCCAACCTCTCCATCGCCTTGATGTTCCACAATCACTATCTTCTTATTGAACCTCCAAAGAGAAGAACCTCTCAGAGCCACCAAATTCATATCTCCATGTTCATATCACCAAAAGTCTGCTGAGATTTGACCACTTGGTTTCTTGAAAAACAACATCTGGGCTTCACAAGAGCGCAGCACTTCGTTATCATACTAACCATGCCACTTTCAATGAAACCATAAAATTAACCATGTGATCCTGTTCTAGAAATTACCAGTACTCCTAATAGAAGCCTCCAAAAAACACATACAGCCCCAAAACCTTATTACCATCTAGCTCGACAAAATTTTTCTTCACTTCATCCTCCTGAAAATTGGCCTCACCTACTAAAAGATCTTCCAAACCCAAGTCCTGAACTCAGCCCCACATCAAATCTAAACAAACTAGTGAAAAAAGCACCAAACAGCAACCAACTTGTTTGGACCATCAACTACATTCACACCCATCTCCATTTGGAAATTATGTTCTTTCTCCTATCATTTGACACCCTCTAAAGTAATCTGTATTCTCATCCCACTCTTTGATCCAATTAACTTTTGTTTCTGATAGGTCTCTTTGATCAATTTAATTCTAGACTTATGTCTCCAATTAGTCTCTCCTCCACCCAAAAAGGTCTCCAACTCACCCTTTAAACGATTTTCTTCTACTAGTTTCTAATCACCAAACCTCTTGCTCTCCAGCCTCTCCTCAATCTTGTCCTTTTCAAATTCTGGAAAAATGTACAACCTTTCTTTTTAATGAATAACAACATGATAGTGTATAAAAGATGAAATGTATGCCCTGCTCTGTAACAATCTATAAATATGAATATTCCATAATTTTTTTTGACTTTCAATAACCAAAAGATTACATAAATTGAAGTATGGTTCATCCCCCTTCTTCCCCCTCCCACCACATTTTATCCCCATCCTCTAAAGTAGGTGAAGGAATCACATTTTCCAAAAACTAAAAGAGGTTGACCTTCTAAGAACTCCAATAGAAATGTGAACAGCACAATGATCCAACACTGACTTAAAGATATCATCGAAATGGATTTCCCTCTCCCAATTACCCCCCCAAAAAAAAGATCATTAACATGCGAACAAACCCCTTCATGATCCATAATCCTATTCATTCTAGTCTACCCTCCCCCTCTTTTTTGGAACTACCATATGAGAACTTAATGTTATTGAAATACCATCCAAACACCAAGGGACCCACGTTTCTCAAAATTCTCCCTATGCTCATCCTGAAAGCTACTTACAAGGAAGTCTATTAAGCCCATAAACTTCAATAGGGGCTCATTCAATTATTACTTATATTTAAACAAAAGGAACATAATGAAACAAAACATGCCTTGTAGTAAACCAATAGGGAATCAATTCAACAATTTGAGGTTCACATTAGTTTCCATGAGTTACCGGCTAGAAGTGGTGCCGCTTGCTTGGGTAAAGGGCATGCTTCCGTAGGAGCACTTGGCCTGGACTCGGATATATATATCCTTATAAAAATATCCGTAATTTTTTGGATGGTATATATGTGCGTGTGTGTGTGTGTGTGTGTGTGTGTGTGTGTGTGTGTGCAAATTGCTAATGCTACGATGCTACCAGAGTAGACTCAGATCAAGTGACTCATTTTACCTGGTTGAACCAAACTGCCCTTCCCACCAGTTCAAACTCCCTTTCAAGTTTTTAAACATTGGATAACATAACACAAAGAGACCATGGTTTGGTTCTAGGATTATGAGAGCAATGCGTACAAAATCATGGTAGATATTTTTGGAAATGCACTCCATTTATATCTTGGTGTTTATCAGGGATAGAATAATGCATGCGAACATTATGCACCACATGCAAAAATAGAGAAGATATTTCAACATCTAATATAATTATTAAGCAAAAATCCCCAATAACAATTTAAGGATTCATATCGACACTTATCTAAGGTAGTCCGATGCTTAACTTCTTCCTTAAGAAACTTAGAAGCATGATTTTTTGATTAACTTCCCAACTTGTTGCTCACGTATCCAAGAGATACTTTTCTTTTTCTTAAGCATGAATTCAACGCTCATTCATAACTACATCAATAAATTAATAAAAAAAACAGTCAACATTGATAATAACTCATCCCAACTAGTAGGGATCATGGTTCAAAATATCGAGCCGTATCGCGCGTATCGCGCGTTACGTATCGTGTATCGACTAGGTCGATACGATACTGTGTCGTACGAAATGAGACAGACAAAAACAGAGGCGTATCGCGCGAAACACTCAACTTATTGAGAGTATCGCGCAATACGCATGAGTATCGCTCGATACTCTCTGATTATCGATCGATACTCTCTAATAGGATTTGACAAGTCAAAATTAGAAAATGGATCTAGCTCGACCCGCGGTTCGCACCGCCCGCAATGACATAGGGGGGACCCAAAATAAATATCCAGCCCAGGCTCCACAAACTCAACAATCTCCCACTTGGAGACTGTGACTCAAAAATAAACAACTTCAAAAACGATCAGTGCATACTGGTGCGCTCATCCATAACATCAGGCTAGAAGAATCAAGAATCACTGAAGCTGAGCATAGCTCCAATTTTTCTGTCGTCACTGACTTGGTTAACATGTTGGTTGGATTCTTACTGCCTTGGATCTTCTCAAGTGCTAACA
>JAUPMG010148785.1:0-11072 GCA_031762675.1 Pachysandra terminalis
TCATCTTGGGGTAGGAAATCCACATAGATTTGTAGAATTTCATCTCCTTTGAAAAGCTTCTTCTCTTCCCAGGAACAAGAACACAAAGAATAAAACTAAACTAAACTTTATTCAAATCAAAAGCTAAAATTAGAATTCTCAGTCTAGATCTCCAGATAGAGAGAGAGTGAGAGCTCTCGGTTTAAAATCTCTACCAACTATTAAGGAATAAGAATGGTGTTTCTACCGTGGGTGCAAGTCCCTAAAAGGATGAGTCATGTGGTCGTGAGTTGAAATGAGCATGTGACTAGGAGAGGCCTGGTGACACCCAGCATTACACTGCATCTCATTTCACTCCATGCTTGCATCATACCTTGCATTGCACTGCATTGCATTGTGTTTGAATTGACTGTGTTGCATATACATTATGACTTTTGATTGTGAATGATTGTGATTGGGTTGCATTGGTCATAACAAGGTAGGACCTTGTGATTACAGGTGTGTTTCCACTGTGGGTGCAAGTCCCTAAAGGAAAGGGTTGTATAGGTGGTTTCCTCTGTGGGTGAAAGTCCCTAAAAGGATGGCGATATGTTGTTGCTTATGAGCATAGTGAGACTATGTGTATTTTGTGTTCGCTTATGTGCATAAGGGGGTGTTTCCACCATGGGTGTAAGTCCCTAAATGAATAGTACATAAGACTTCCTCCGTGGGTGCAAGTCCCTAAAGGAGTGATTATGTGCTAGATATGTGATACGTGTTTTTATGGTTATGTGGCCGTAGTATGGTGGAACCATGTGTTATATGTTTGTATGTTGATTGGCCATAGCATGGTGTGACTGCTGTGGTGCTTGTGGTTGAACATAATCAGACTATGTGACTGCTGTGATCTTGTGGTTGTGTAACATGGTGGGACCATGTGTACACTTGTATGATTGTTTGTTTGGAACATAGTGGAACCATGTGGAATATGCTTGAACATGATGGGATCATGTGGGTAATCTTAATACACATATGACTATGAAAATATATGTTGGGAGAAATGCATGAAATGAATTGTATTGATTTACATGCATAAAAGTAGTTATTGTCGTCTCGTAGGATTTCTCTACGAGGCTTTGGATGATCCTTATCGCTACAGGTCATCTGCTTGTTTGACGTGCCTATTTGGAGAAGTGATCCTTTCGGTTTCCAGTATTTGATTTTCATGATGTTGAATTCATAATTTCTGATTACATTGGTTTGACCCTGTTTGGGTAGTGAAGTGTAATGGGGATTATTCAGTTTATCTTATTTGGATTATGGATTGTTAGCTCAACGTGTTTTTAGTTGGGCTATACTATAATTGATTACTTTATATTGTGGGTTGATGCTCAACTTAGTTGTGGTTGAGCAATGGTCTTAATTTTGAGAGACTTCCGCTGGTATTTATTCTGTTGAGACTCTGATTCAACCAAGTAAGGGTTGATGTTGTGGTTGTTTATCCGTTTCCAAGCAGTGGGTTCGAAGGTTCGTTCCTTGGAATCCTCGAGATCCCATATCTCGGATTTGGCGCGCGAAAATATATGTGATCCTATCGGCCAATGGTTAGTATCATTTTCCAAATGAGATCCCCTTCAGCAAAATATTTTCATTGCCCTTTACTGTATGAGGTTGCCACTTTCTTTTTTTGAAGATGTAATCCCCCAAACGCTCTAAGCCTATATTCGTCAAGATCCTCAAGCTTTATCATCATTTCTTCCGAATACTCACTCGCTGGAAATTGTTTTTACGTGATTATTCTTAAAGAAGGGACGGTAACTCTAAAGGTAATAAAGAATCGTGGCCGAAGGTTAGTGAAAAAGGGGCAGTTCGAGTACCTGATTTAAAGGTAGTGCAATAAGCCGATAGTGCCTCTCATAATGTTTTGTGACATTACCTTGGTCTCTTATCTATCACTTTTTGCAAGATGTTCTTCAACACTTATGTTGGTAGATCCAGCCTTCCCATTTGACTGAGTGTAATATGGTGTTGAATTAGTAATTTTAATCCCATACTCCTCGAAACATTTGAGAACCTTCCCCTAGTAAAAACCGAACCTTGATCGGCCGTGAGTGTTTCTGGGATGCCAAACCGATGGATGATTTGTTCTCGTATGAAATTGATCACATCAGTCTGGTCGAATTTTTTCATTGGATTTGCTTTGGTTCACTTGGTAAGATAATCAGTGGCTACTATAATAAACCCATGGAGTCCCGACGATGTCCATGGCTCACCCTTTAAATGGCCATGACTTGACTATCAAGTGAAAGCCCAATGCTAGTGCCCATTGCATCAAACCATGTCTTTGACATTGTTGGCACCTTTTAGCATACTAAAGGCAGTCTTTCAGTATATTTAACTAATAATTTCAATGTCTTCTTCTTAACCATCTCATTTTTATACCCGCTTGGTGAGCTCCGCATATTCCTTCATGTACCTCTAACATGCATAGCATGGTCTCATACGAGTCTATGCACCTTAAAAGCATCCCACTCGTGCTCTTTCTGTACAATTCATTGGTGATTAGTGTGAACTACCCCGGGTCGGGTGGACCCCAGATAGATCAGGATAAGTGGAGTCGCCATCATTCATCGGGTTCAGGTGTGAATGGTCACATAGGTAGGTCATTTAATCTCACAAATAAACCCAAAAATTCAAATTTTATACAAGGTCTAACTAGAACGGTTAGGGAGGTTTAGTTAAGAGAGAATGAAGGTGTTAGGCACCCGCTCTCTTCTGGTTTGACCGGTTATCATGTTCAACTTATTTGGCCAGATTAAAACAAAATCCTAAAATAACAAAAAGAATCCTAAAAATTTAGAAAGCCCTAAAAGCCTAAAGAAAAATCTTAATTATCTAATTAATACAAAGATCTACTAACCTAAAGCAGCCCAAAAAACTAAAATTATAGAAATTCAAATATTCCCATTGCTTCAAATTAAGCACAAAGAGATGAATAAATAATAAGCATAATTCATTTCATTCAGCTAATCAGTAGGACTGAAAATTCTAGAATGTCATTCACAAGATAGCAACCAAAGACAAACTATTCATGATCTTTGAAAAAGAAAGAAAAAAAATTCAAAAACATACATGTTATTAACTCTGTAGCAGCCTACTCATAATTTTTTATTTTTTACTTTCTAGAGAATTTGATCTTGAAATCCCAAGATGAAGTTGTAGCACAGGGTTCGATCTTGCTGGGTTCGGATGGGGATTGGATTTGGGGCAGTTTAGATTGGGTTTTGAGGTTTAGATGTGAAAAAAACAAGCCAAGATTTGGGGGATTTTTTGTGCTCAACGAACAAGGTTAAACATGTGGGATTTGCTGGGATTTTTGCAGGGATTTACTAGGGCTTTTGCTGGATTTTTTTTTTTGGGTGTGGGGGGGGGGGGAGGGGGGGGGGGCGGTGTTGAAAGGATTAAATGGGTATTTACAAGGGTTACTAAGGGTTCTAATGGTTTGATGAATTAGAGAAGAGATTAAGGTTTTAATGGAGGTCGATTGGGGTTTGGACGAACTAGTTTTTGGGGGTTTTATCTAGGGTTTTGTTGGGGTTTTAGATCAAATGACCTAGGGTTTTGATTAAGTGTTTTTGCAGGGACGAATCAAAGGGGTTTGGGTGGTTTTCGTTTAGGGTTTTGAATCAGGGACAAAGCTATTTGGGGTTGGCTTTGAATCTGGGTTTTGACAGGCCTTAAAGAGAAGCGAAAATAGGGGTTTTGCTGGTATTTGGAGATGAAGAAGAGGGGACGAACCTGGATTTTTGTGTAATTTTTCCCTTTGAATCCTCCAATTTTCCTCCGATTTTCTTTGATTTCCTCCCCCAATTTTTCTTCGATTTCCCTTTCTTCTCATAGCCTTGGATCCAACGATTTTGCAACCCTCATCCTAATCTTCCTATTTCAATCTCTACTGTCTCTTCTTTTTCTCATCCTCATCTTCATTGTTGAACCCTTATCTTCTTCTCTTCTCTAAAACCCTAAGAAGAAAAAGAAGAACCCTATGGGTTCTTCCTCTTAATGTTTTATTATTTTCTTAATCCTAATCCTATTTCACATAACCTAATCTGATCTTCCCATCAGAATTAATTTAGCCTAATCTTTTAGAGTGTTTTAAAACAAATCCTAGTCTAATCACAGTTAATCTAGTCTAATCTAATTTCATCTTCCTTTTTGAAATTATTTGAAGCCCATTTAAAAATATTTACCAAAAATATCTCTCTCAACACCCATTTTAGAATTTGACCAAATTACAGCCATTTGAAGGATTTTACACGAAAAGATTAAATCCGAAGTCGGAATATTTGTCTGATGTCCAAAAGTTCTAGATTTAACCCAAAATGACATCAAGGGCAAAACGGTCATTTTCTCCTACGATCTCGATACTAGGAAATAATATTTGTTGGAACGCATTTTCACCCTAGAATTCATTTATAATGTCGGAAGGAATTTTTAAGGGACAATGAAGTGCATGGGGCCCATTTGGGGTATTTTGGTAATTTCTCACAATTTTGGCATTTCAATGAGATTTTTGGCTCAAATGGATTTAGGATTGGAATTTGGATCAAAGATGAAAAGATGCCAAGTTCAAACCTCCGGAAGTTGCAAAGATCAAAAAGCATTTTTTTTTTGTGCAAATTGAGGTGTCTACATTTAGTACAAACGTCATTGATGCTATCCTTATCCTTTTCTTAACTGGTAAGTTTGGTCTCTTCAAGTATTTTATGATTTGAGATCACCAACGATTAGGTTGTTTTTCGATCGTGATGATGCTTAGAGACTCAACTCTCTTGGCCACAGATGATAGTGACCTCTTTCGAACTGATATGGTCCTTTTAGTCACTCCCTCAACCATTCTTAGCCCTGATTCTATCTGGGCCATCTCATTAGCTTCCTCATTTTATTCTCGTGAGCAATGAAATAACGCCACATCATCAAATTCTTCCATCAATTGACTAGCAACACCCTACAGTGGCATGAGCTTCCAACTCAAACATTTATATTTTCCCTCAAACTGGTTGATTACCAGTGAGAATCTCCCCTAATCAAAAGATTTTTCGCACGCATCTCCAACAATATTTCTAACCCTATTATCAATGCCTCATATTCGTCCTGATTGTTCCATCCTTCCTGGATAGAATTATACACATTTTAGGGAATTGTTACACACATTTAGGGATTTGGAGACACACATTTGAGGACTGGGTTCCACCCTCTAATGGTTGGGGTTGTACAAGGGTGAGGACATGGTGATACACCTTTCTGGATGGAGTTGTACACATTTTAGGATATAGTGACACACATTTAGGACTGGGTTAAACCCTTCATTGGTTGAGGTTGTACAAGGGTGAGAACATGGTGATACGTCCTTTTTGGATAGAGTAATACACATTTAAGTAGAAGGTGACACACATTTAAGGGTTTGGTGACAAGCATTTGGGGATTGGGGTGCATACATTTTTAAAAAACCAAATTGTAAGTCTCGGTTAACCGAAGCAATTTTCTAAGAAAAAAGGTCTTTGTTTTTTTGACAGAAGATTCTTCGATTTAATCTCGAAGAACCGAAAAATGGATGTAACCTTAAGCAATAAAGTGTGTACACCCTTCCCATCTTCAAGAGTTCGTTGTACACCCTTCTCTTTTGCCTTATACCTATTTGTGAAAATTTTCATATAGAAGTGGGTTATACCCTTCCCTTCTTCAAGGATGTAAGCCTTGTACACCCTTCTCTTTTTCCTTCTAGCTATTTGTGAAAATGTCTAAGGAGGAGTGGATTACACACTTCCCTTCTTGAAACAATAAAGGTGTAACCTAGTTATAAAATGTGTGTAGCCCATAATCCAATCATAAAATGTGTGTACCTAAGTTCTTAAACACATTCGTTTTTTCCTTCTACCTATTTGTGAAAATGACCAAGGAGGAGTGGGTTACACCCTTCCCTTCTTCAAGCAAAAACTGTGTAACCCAATTATAAGATGTACCCACCTCTAAAATGTGTGTAACCCAATCATTACAACCCCACTCCTAAAATGTGTCCAACTCCCTCCAAAAATGTGTACCACAAAGTCATTGCACTTGTACAACCCCAAGCATTGATTGGTGTAACCCAATCCTTAAATGTGTGTCACCAACTCCTAAAATGTGTGCCACACTTCATCAATACTTGAATTATGAAATGTGTGTAACCCAACCCTAAAATTTATGTAACCCAATCCTAAAATATATGTAACTAAGTCCTTAAACACTTCCTCTTTTGCCTCCTACCTATTTGTGAAAATGTCCACAAAGCATGGATTAAACCCTTTCCTTATTCAAGCAAAAAATGGTGTAACAAAGTTCTAAAATGTGTCTAACCAACTCCAAAAATGTGTGTAATCCTAAAATGTGTGTAACATACTCCAAAAATGTGCCTAACTAAGTCCTTAAACCCATTCTCTTTTTCCTTCTACCTATTTATGAAAATGTCCATAGAAGAGTAGGTTACACCCTTCCTGTAGTCACCCTGACCCTACCATTTAATTTAATGACTAAATGGCAGTTAATCATATTTCAGACCTTAGGATTTAATTGAGACCTTTATGTAAATATGAAAAGTTGGTGTTTAATTGTGTTATTTATGTGAATATAGGTGGAATGGGCTTGACCCAACACAACAGAATTAAGTGGACAAGTGGGCTAGCCGAATAGGCCCATTAGGCAAAGGTAAGGGCATTTCAGACTTTTACTTCATAATTTGAATTAGAGAGAGAGGGATCATGGGTTCTCCCTCTAACACACGTAACATCAAGGGAGAGAGAAACTACAATGTTTCATACGACCAAACGAAAGAGAGAGAAAGAGGAAAAAAGGGCTGGTGCAGAAATCTAGTTTTGGAAAGAAGAAAAAGAAGGAAAAGAAGATTTGGTGATCGTTGTTGTTGGAAATCTACCTAGATCAGATCTAAGAAAACGTGGTAGGGATTCCTGTGTTTCTACGATAAATACCTTCATGTATGATTTCAATACTATAGATATAGATGGATGCATGCTCTTTGGAATGTAAAGCATAATAAGTTATAAATATGGTAGAATAACAATGAATGAGCTTTATGATGTTGTGGTTGATTCATATGCCTATCTTGTGTTGCTGTGTTTTCATGTGTTATTCAATGTCCATAAGGATTGTATGTATGTTCTTAGAACTAATATTATATGTTAATGGATTTACTTGTTTAGATTTATAGAACAAAATAGTTTTTTTTGTGTTTGATGTATGTATCATATGAATAGGTTATAGAGACTGAAAAAGGAATGTTATAACCTTAGAAAATCTAAGTTATGGGTAAGGTACGAAGCCCTAGAAGAAAACCCAGAAAATTGGCTGAATTTGTTATTCGGTAGGAGTCTCGGTAACTACCGAACACCTACCGAAAATCCTCAGTTTTGTGTACTCTCGGGACTTGCTACCGAGACTCGGTAGGAGACCTACTGAGCACTCGGCAGGAAGCTCGATAGCTACTGAGGCCCAAATGGGTCCAAAGTTTAGGGAAAGGTTCCCTAGTGAGTTGTGCACATGCCTAGATAGTTGGTTTATGCGCAAAAAATCTAGAATTGGTCGAAGCATGAAAAGTATAGGAGAAGGTCTAAAACTCAAGATTATTGGACGGATTTGAATGGATTATGAGGTGATGCTGACTCAAGTGATTTGGATATGATCATAGGACTTCATGACAGGATCAGAAAGATTAGTAATGGTCACGTAGGACTTAATTGGTTGAATGATGCTTATAACATCCAATGATGACTTATGTTTGACTTAGGTTGACTTATGTATGACTTGTGTTTGACTTTGCTGATGTTAGACTTGAATGATTGAATGAGGGTACTGTGAGTATCCATGACTGTGAATGTTGTCTGTGTTGAATGACTTGAATTTGCGATCTTGAATGGGTGTGCTTCCACCATGGATGAAAGTCCCTAAAGGTAAGGAATAGTAAGGGTGTATTCCTCCATAGGTGAAAGTCCCTAAAGGAAAGGCTTGGTATGACTGTATTCCACCGTGGGTGAGAGTCCCAAAAGAAAGGTCTGGTTACAGGTGAGCTTCCACCATGGGTGTAAGTCCCTAAACGGAATGTGAGTATACTGGTGTATTCTACCGTGAGTGCAAGTCTCTTAAGGAATAAGAATGGTGGCTTTCCTCTATGAATGCAAGTCCCTAAAGAAATGGGTTACCGATACAGGTGTGTTTCCACCGTGGGTTCAAGTCCCTAAAGGAATGGTACAAGTGGCTTCCTCCGTAGGTGAAAGTCCCTAAAAGTATGGCGTGTTACTGGTGTATTCCACCGTGAGTGAAAATCTCTTAAGGAATAGGAATGGTGGTTTCTACCATGGGTGCAAGTCCCTAAAAGAATGGATCGTATGGTCGTGAGTTGGAATGAAAACGTAATTGGGCTAGGCCTGGTTACACCCTGCAATGCATTGCACTTCATCTCTTCATGCTTGCATCATACACTTGCATTGCATTGCACACGTGTTTGAGTTGACTGTGGTGCATTTTCATTGTGGCTTGCTTGAATTGATTGTGATTGTGATAGTGATTGGATCGCATTGGTCGTAGCAAGGTGGGACCATGTGGTTATTGGTTTTAGCAAGGTGGGACCTTGTGGTTACTGTTCATAGCAAGGTGGGACCTTGTGGTTACTGGTCGTAGCATGGTGGGACCTTGTGGTTACTGGTTGTAGAATGGTGGGACCATGTGGTGTTTGTCTTTGTGTTTGATTGGTCGTAGCATGGTGGGACCATGTGGTGTTTGTTTATGTGATTGTTGGCCGTAGCATGGTGGTACCATGTAGTGTTTGTTGTGGAACATAGTGAGACTATGTCATTGCTGTGATCTTTGTTCTTGTGTCACATGGTGGGACCACGTGTACGCTTGTATGTTTTGTTTTGGAACATAGTGGGACCATGTAAAATTTGTTTGAACATGATGGGATCATGTGGGTAGTATTAACATAGTGGGACTATGGGATTTGTGAACAATTGACTGGCTATGACTTGGTGTTGTATGGTATCCATGTGAATAGTGATTTCATATGATGGATGTATTATGCATACTAGTACGTGAGATTTAGTATAATGTTATGTGTAATGCACATTTGACTATGATAGTATATGATGATTGAAATGAATCGTATTGTTATGCATGCATAAAAATAGATATTGTAGTCTCGTTGGATTTCTCTACTAGGCTTCGGCTGATCCTTATCTTAACAGGTAATCATCTTGTTTAATCCTGGCTTGCTGGGGTGGAGATGGTGTTTGTGATGATTTGCTTTTGAGACTACATGACTTTACTGTTATTTTATTTTAGTTTTATTTGGTTTGATCCTATGGAGAGTAGAAAATTGTAATAGAGATTACTTTACTTTATCTGTGGGTGATAACTTAACATGTTTAGTTGAGCTATGATTTTAAATTTGAGAGCCTTCCGCTGGTGTTTATATTATGTTGAGACTATAATTCAACCAGGTAAGCGTTGATTATGTGGTTGGTTATCCATATCCACGTGGTGGGTCCGAAGGTCATTTCCTTGGAATCCTCGAGATCCTATATCTCGGATTTGGGGCATGATACTTCCCTTGTTCGAGCAATGAAGGGTGTAAAGCATCCATAAAATGTGTTTAACCCATCCCTAAAATATGTATAACTCAATCCTAAAATGTGTGTAACCCATTCAATTTTGCCTTTTACCTATTTGTGAAAATATCCATACAAAAATCGGTTACACCCTTCCCTTATTCAAGCAAGAAGGAAAGGGCGTAACCCATTCTGTATGGATATTTTCACAAATAGGTAGAAGGAAAAAGAGAATGGGTTGAAGGACTTAGTTACTGACACTTTAGGATTGAGGTACACATATTTTCGAATTGGCTTATCCCATTCCTTCTTCAAGCAAGAAGGAAAGGGTGTAACCCACTCCTCCATGGACATTTTCACAAATAGATAGAAGGCAAAAGAGAATGCGTTTGAGGACTTAGTTACACAGATTTTTGGATTGGGTTATACACATTTTGTGCATGGGTTACACACATTTATAACTGGATTACACCCTTTATTACTTGAAGAAGGGAAGGATGTAACCCACTCCTCCTTGGACATTTTCACAAATAGGTAGAAGGCAAAAGAGAATGCGTTTAAGGACTTAGTTACACAAAGTTTAAGATTGGGTTACACATATTTTAGGGGTGGGTTACACACATTTTATAACTGGGTTACACCTTTATTTCTTCAGGCAGGGAAGTGTGTAACCCACTCCTCCTTGGACGTTTTAAGAAATAGGTAGAAGGTAAAAGAAATGGGTGTACAAGGCTTACATCCATCAAGAAGGTTATGGTGTACTGGTATCACAATTCAAGTATTAATGAAGAGTTTCACTCGTTTTAGGAGTTTGTGACACATATTTTAAGAGTTGGTGATGCACATTTAAGGATTGGGTTACACCCTTCAATGCTTAGGGTTTACAAGTGTAATGACTTGGTGGCACACCTTTTTGGATAGAGTTATACACATTTAGGGCATGATGATACACATTTCAGGAGATGGTGACACACATTTTAGGACTAGGTTAGACACCCCCTTCATTGGTTGGGGTTCTACAAGAGTGGGGTCATGGTGATACAACTTTTCGGATGGAGTTGTACATATTTTAGGACATGGTGACACACATTTCAGGAGATGATGACACACATTTAAGGCGGGGTTAGACCATTCATTGATTGGGGTTATACAAGGGTGAGGACATGGTGATACACCTTTTTGGATAGAGTTGTACACATTTTAAGACATGGTGACACGCATTTAGAACTGGGTTAGACTCTTCATTGATTAAGGTTGTACAAGGGTGGGGACATGGTGATACATCCTTTTCGAATAGAGTTATACACATTTTAGGGAATGGTGACACAGATTTCAGGACTGTTGTCACGACCCAAATTCTAAAGCATGATTCACACGCACGTGAGCATAACTCTAGGATTCCAAGCCTGACTCTCACTCCCTTCTCCAAACACACAACCCAAGGAAGTGGTAACCTCT
>JAUPMG010148796.1:0-11072 GCA_031762675.1 Pachysandra terminalis
GAGAGAGAGAGAGAGGTAACTTGCCCGTTAGGACAAGGTCGTTGAAGTCTTTCCGTTATGGCATGGGTGATGTGAAGTAAAAAAGGTAGTTCCAACCCACGAGCGTGCGAACCGAATCGGCCGGTCACGCGTGTGTGTTTATATGATGCACATGCACATTTATATGCACGGACGCAGATGCATTAAGGGTTTCTAAAGCTGGCGTCCCCAATCCATTGGATGGGGTGCTCCTCGGGCCCTTCTGTGCGCGCGAGGGCTCTCAACATCTCCCCACAAGCTCACTAGCCCAAGAGAGAGAAGATACTAATAAAGCATGAAAAGTTTTCGTACTTTTTTCAATGCGGAACTATCCTCAACACACAACATAAACACACACAATGAAAAGGAAGAGCCACAAAAGAGAAGAGCATTTTGTTTGGTCCAATAGGCTGGACGATTTAGTGCATCGCATGTTGTAATGTTTGTACCCTGCATTGAAATACTATGTTTGTAATCTAATGCATTATAAGGGGGTACAAGCATTTCAACACGGGATACATGCTCGGTGCAACAAATCGTCCAACCTCGTGCACTAGACGAATGCTCTCACAAAAAGAAAGGGGTTTTCATTAAAATACACCAACATACACCATTTGCCAATTTTGCACATCAATGATATGAAATAGGGACCAGATCTTTTGTTATCCTCGTCCCTGTGAACTGTGAATCTCACAAGATGTTGACATGTGTCCTAGGTGAGCCCATAACTTTAACCGGCTTCTACCTATTAAGGTAGAAGCCGGTTAAAGTTGTAGGTCCCCCTAGGTATACCCTTTCTTTAGGGTTTTAAAAAATACAGATCACCCTTCTTAATGGGGCCCACCTATGAACACATGTCAATCTCTTGTGAGGTTCACAGGGATGCGGATCACAGAAAATCCACGTCTATGAAATAGGGGTCTGAACGGCTAGGCTGAGTACATCTCAAGCCGGCCTAGCCCACTACTTTTGGACTCCAGTTACCAAATCCAATCATGTGGCTTCGGCTAGATCTGGCCCTTTTCATAATTTGTGGGCACAGCCCCGACACATCTCCAACTATGAACTTTAGGGCTCACAATGGATTGGGGCTCATCCCGGACCAGCATTCTAACTTCTTACCATGACCAGGCCTGGCCCATCTTGATTCAGGCTCAAAAGTACAAGGCTAGCCCAGCCCTAACCTAAGAATTTCTTAAAAACTTGTAGGATGGGTTGTATGTATACACACAAGGGTCACCACCTGTGACCTATCCCAAACTATCCCCCAATCAAATACTAAGTGTATCGGGTCGGGTCCGTGCAGGTCAAGTGTCAATGGACCCACAAGAAGGGTTAGAAGCACTCAAATGTTAAATAAATGTGAGGTCGGCCATCCTACAGGGATGTGATTTTCAAAACATACTTCAACTTCAAGTGGACTTGTGTTACGAGGGTTTGAAATTGCAACCACTTAATCTCACCCCACGTTACATGGTTTATGTTGCTTCTTGTGTTGTGACCACATGTCCACATTTTGCACAAAAGATGTGAACATGCATGCACACTAAAGTAGAACAGATTCCTAGTGGATCAAAAGACAAATGAATATGCAAGTAATCAACTAGCACATTATGTGGATATTGTACTTTTTGTGGGACCCCTCCTATATGCACTTCATAATTCTCTCTCTCTTTCTCTACATATATTTTGCTATTGATACTTGCATTATTGGGACAAAAATAAAAGGTTGATTTGACATGTGGGACACATGTGTATATAGATATATATATATATATATATATATAGGATTTGGATCTCCGTTGGTAATATATATATTCAACCATGTTTGAAACATTCTAGAGATTGTTGGTGTTGTTGTTGTCAGTTGTCAGTGTTTTGAAATGCTTTTGTGAATAAACATTTCCAGATTGCCTTTATTACAAATCTTTTGTTTGTTTTGTTTAGTTTGTCTTTCAAAGTCTTTTCATGAATAATTATAAAATAATGTTTTATAATATTAGGGTAGGTTAGATTAAGCGTATTACACAATGCTTGGACCCCACTAGCGAATATTCCTAAGCATATTCTAACACCACTATAAGTTTCTTATATTGACATGCTTTACTATATTCATCCTATCTGATCAAATTATATTATTATTTATCTATCATCGTTAACATTGAATGAATGTGACGCCGAGAGTTATTTTAAAGGCTTTGATGTGATCTAATTTTTATTCCCCCCTCACCGCATCACACACTTAAAATAAATAAATTTTGATATTTTGTTTTTAAAATTCAATAATATTGTTTTATTTTTATAAATAATATAAAATTATAGATATATTTTATTATCATCATCGTCATCAAATGCTTTATCCTAACTAGTTAGGATTGGCAATAAGAATCTTGTTCTTCTGTCTCAATTTGTCAAAATATTGTAGGCTTGAAATCATCTCTGGAGCGCTCTCTCTTTTATCATTTGATTCTAACCGAAGTCACCAGAAAGTTAAGCGGGTGCAGGAGTGAGAGCTGGAGCGCTAAACTTGAAAATAACTTGTAGTCCAGAACATCTATAGAGTGTTTGTATATACACATACAAATTGTACTTCATTTACACATACATTTCAATTTCCATCATTATGCTCAACTACATATAGAAAAGAAGGACAACACAATAAAAATCTCAATTTAACATTCTATTAATCTAATTTAACATTTTTTTTTCAGCATAAAATTCATTTATTTTTATAGACCCTCAAAAATATTATAGAAAACCCATTCATTTTTACACTTTACTCCAATCTGCGGATTTAAATTTCAAATCTATGGATTTAAAAAGTCAAATCTGTGAATTGGGGACATTCCTTCACTCGAAACGTAGATTCACATTCTAAGTGCTAGAACGTCACGCACTACACACGGATTGTGCGACTTAAGTTCCAACAATGAAATAGATGTACACATTTCTATTTGGAGCCGAGTACATTCATACACCATCGAGCCTAAACATTGAAGCAGAGCTTGTCCCAGACCATATGAGCAATTTGAACTTTGGGAGCTATGTGTGCTGTCTTTTGGACTAAGGATGGTTCCACCTTTCGCTTCAAATGGTTCAAACTATGTTATGTTGTGCTCCATAACTCCCTATCACGCCCAGCATCATCTGCAGCGTGGCAGTTGCATTGTTCATCCACATGCATCACATGTTCAACGGCATACATGAATTGCGCACCAACGCATCCAATTTTAAAAATGTTGTGTACATTGATATACATCCACGCACACCAATAAATATATGACACACATAGATGCGTATTACAATTGATACTGCAACTGCTACGGGTGTAATTCGATCGGTTTGGTTCGGTTTAGTGGTCAAACCTAAACCAAACTGAATTACATTACACTAAACCGAAAACCAAACCAAATTGAAATAAAAACCGAAAATCAAACCGAACTATAATGGATAAAACCGAAAATTGAAATAGAAACCAAAAAATTCGGTTTGAAAAAATTAATACTATTTTATATACAAAACACATATATTTATATATTATATATAATCTATTTCGATTTTTGCGGTTCGGTTCGGTTTAGTCGAAGCCTTAGCTGAAAACCAAACCGAAATAATTCAGTTTTTTGTTTTCTAAACCATAACCACCACCCCACCGGTGGTGGGGATGGGGGGGGTGATGGCGGTGGTGGTGGTGTTGGTTGTGATAGGTGGTAGATTTGAGAGTAGTAATTTTATATTTTATTAGGGGTAAATCAGTCCATGACCCCCTTGAGGTTTCATATAAAAGTGATCAATGTAGTTTCAAAAACCTAGGGAGTCTAAGTGCAAGTGGTACAAACGAGAAAGTATAATTTACCCTTATATATATATATATATATATATATATATATATATATAAACAATTGTCTTTATCATTATCCAACTCTTTACATGATTATTGTGACACAAATACCATTTGAAACATGCATTATAGATATTGTTGTTGTTGTTGTTTTCACTGTTTTGAAATGCTTTTATGAATAAACATTTCCAGATTGCCTTTATTACAAATCTTTCCGTTTGTTTTTTTCAGTTTGTCTTTCTTTCTTTATTGACTTCCATCCCATGTTACAGTCTTTAATCATGAATAATTATAAAATAATGTTTTATAATATTAGATTAGGGTTAGATTAATCTTATTACACAATGCCTGGACCCCTACTAGAGGATATTACTAAGCATATTCTAACACCACTATAAGTTTGTTAAAGCATATTAATTAAACTCACAGCTTTAATTTATTACAAATAACTATTGACTTAATTTACTTTTAGTACGTTCATTATCTTCTTATATTGACATGCATCCTATCTGATCAAAGTATATTATTTATTTAACACTAGTTGAGGGCACGTGCACATTTGATAATAGCAATTGTTAATAATTTATTTTGTGGTCATGAATAATGAGAGCGGGTATATAGGTTCCTCAAAAGTCATTTTCGTCTGAATCATGTTCATTCATCTCTCAAGATAAGTAGATTACTAACCATATATAGGTACGTAGATTACTATCATTGAAATTAACTTACTTTTCTATAACTATATCCAAGGAAAGGCAGTATCCCCATATACACTATTTTGGCAAGTTCTAAGAGGAAACCAACAACAATCAAAAAGCATTTATACATCGTGGCACAATAAATGCAAAGACGAGGACCCAAATGAGTATTTTCAAAATAAAAATTTGGGTAAAGTCCACAAACCTCCCTTGAGGTTTGATATAATACCCATATGTCTCCCGTATCCTTCTCAAAAGTACAAATACATTCTCTCTATTATTTCCATTCGGACATGGACCTCCCCTACACTAACGACACTAACAGAAATCATAAATTTAAATTTATACATGTGTTAGACTATTTTGTCCTTGTATTTAAACCTTACACGCGAAATATTATACCCCCTTAATGCCAGTATTGGTAGGCTAAATTTAGCTAGTTTTAGTAGTACTGCAATGTGTCATGCTTTTGATGAATAGTTTGGCAAAGAATTAGCAAGGAATGTAGTGCAAGGAGTTCAAAGGAAAGATGGACACAATGTTTTGCATATGATGGAAGAGAATGATGTTTATCCCAACCATAACATTTACGCTTCTAAAAGGATCTTTGAATTATTGTTAACTAATGAATGCTAAGTGGCTTCATGGTAAAATTTTCTAATAAACCTGATCTAAATAATTATTATAATTACATTATGTGGACTTATTTTCATAATTATACTATTCGAAGATTGATAAGTAAAAAAATTAATCAGTTGGGAAGATACAAAATCTAAGCTATACGAGTCCTATAAGTATTAGATATGCGTGTTTTTTTTTTTTTTTTTTTTTATCATTTTACCAATTCAGCATTAGAGCACCATACTAACTAATTCAGCACCTTTTTTATTTCACAGCAATGGAAGGGAAGCCTTATTCAAGCCCGACTTAGATCTCCGATGCACATTGTCAAAGTAAAACCCAGTTCTCTTTAATTGACATTTTCACGAAGATTGATAAGTAAAGAAATTAATCAGTTGGGAAGATCCAAAATCTAAGCTATACGAGTCCTATATGGATTAGATGTGTGTTCTTTTTTATCATTTTACCAATTTAGCATTAGAGCACCATATTAATTCAGACGTAATACTCAAAATACCAATAGTAACATCACAAATTTAGATCGATTATTCACATGGTGAAAAGAATGAGAAGTGTTTTCTCATTTACATTTTCACAAACACATTGTGCTCCAAGAAATACTCACAATACCATTTCACAAAATTAGATGGCAAATTGACATACTTAAAAGAATGAAAATTAAGATAGAAAAACGTAAAATCAAAATCTGCTGAAATAAAATAATAGAAGGACTAAATCAAAATCCAATGGTGAACGGTATGAAAGATGTAAGTAAAAAAATAGTAGCATTTAAAAATCAATGAGAAAAGTAAATATAGACAAATTATTTAAGTTATACAGAAAGTAAGAAATCAAGAGATGGAAACCAAACCGATGTCAACGGTTGCAGCAGTCACAGGCGATAACATAAACCAACGATGAACAATGGTAGATAAGAAATGCATGAAGGTGCACAAAAGGATTTAGATACTTTACAAAACCAAAAAGAATGAAAAGTATGGAGTATGGATGTGTATGCAGTAGCAGTTGGTGTTGTTCGTGTGACACGTGTAGAGAGTCGTAGGCTCATTTTCATAACAGGTGTTTGGCACGCATGTGGTTGTTCGATTGGGCAATAGCTGTAGATGTTTGCAGATGAAGTGAGAAAGACATTCTGATAAAGGAATTTCTTAAAATATACAAGGGTAGATTGGGAATAAACATAAGTAGGAAAGCAGCTCAAACTGTTTCTTTTTACATAGGTGTAAATATAGATATAGGAATATAGGTATAGAAATAAAATTAAAAATTGAACCAAACCGATTTAAAAAACCAAAATCTAAACCAAACCGATTTAAAAAAACCAAGAACCAAACCGAACTATAATCAATAAAACTAAAAACTTAACTAAACCGAAATAGAAATAAAAAACTTCGGTTTTTTGATTCGTTTAGACAAAATAAACATTATTTTTTACATATAAAATCTATTTCAATTTTTTTGGTTTGGTTCGATTTAATAGAAGCGTTAACCCAAAA
Organism: Pachysandra terminalis; assembly: GCA_031762675.1. Taxonomy (NCBI): domain Eukaryota; kingdom Viridiplantae; phylum Streptophyta; class Magnoliopsida; order Buxales; family Buxaceae; genus Pachysandra; species Pachysandra terminalis. Next base: position 6,696 of record JAUPMG010148796.1, read on the forward strand.
AACAAACCTTTTTTTTTTCTTTTTTTTTCGGTTCAGTTAGTCTTAGTCGAAGCCTTGAAAAGTGGTCTCCAACTAAATGCCCAACCCTTTTTGTTTTTCAGTTTATTTTTTTATTTTAATCCTCAATGTTGTAGCAGCTTGTCTGTTTTTTCATTTATTTTAATCTTCAAGCTTTAAATTGTTTATTATTTACAGTACTTTCGCACAATAGTTTTCAATTTTTTATTATTTGCAATACTTTTGCACAACAGCTTTTCTATTTGTTGATTATTTTAATCTTAACAGAAGAGACGTTGGGGAGACTGTCGTTAATGCTTGCGTGGTTTCACTCTCCTATGCGTCATTCAATTATTGGTATCGTCGGAAATATAGTAGGAAAACTCAAACTGTATCTTTTATATATAGGTATATATATAAATTTATAGGGGTATAATCGAGAGACAGAAAAGAGAAGGAAGCAGCTCAAACTGTCTCTTTCATATATAGGCATAGAAAAAAAGTGAGAAAAAAATAGGAAAAATTACATATAAGCCTTACTTTATAGCTTTATCTTATTTTTAGCCCTCTCTAATGTTGCTACTTTTTATCCTTCCGATTTTATAATTTATTTATATTTATTATTTCAGTCCTATAATAATGCAAACTAAGATAAAGCAATATTCTAAAATCAAAAAATTAAAATTAAAACTTATAAAAGTACCTACCCCGCCACCCTCGCCCCACGACCACCATCACCCACCCCCCCCCCCCACCACCACCAACACCCCACGACCCCCCCAAACACCACCACCACTAACACCATGGTTGGGGTGATGGTGGTGGTAGTTGTGATGGAATGATGGAATGATGAGAGAGTATTTGTTGGTTTTAGGAAGGATATTTGGGTACTTGTATAAGTTTTAATTTTTAAGTTTTTAGAATATTGTTTTATCCTAGTTAGCTACTTATAGGACTGAAATGACAAATAAATTGTAAAGTATGAAGGATAAGTAGGTAGCAAAATTATAGATGACTAAAAATAAGATAAAACTGTAAAGTAAGGCTTTTATGAAATTTTCTTAAAAAAGTTTTTTTTAAAAAAAGAAAGGGTTATGTCACATCTGCTTTCATTGGTTGTTGGGTTAGCATGTACTAAAATGAAATTTATATTTTTTTAATTATAATTATTTTCATAAAATCTTTATATCTGACAATTTCTAAATCGACTTGTCAACCTAACTTGATGAAATGAGTTCAGGTTGACTTCGTTTATTAATTAGATTGGGTTTAGGTTTTACCAACCGTCTTGAAAAATGGGTCAACCCAACCCTCCAACCCGTAGGGTACCGTTTAAGTGTTCTTTTATAAGTTACAAAGTATTTATTATTATTATTTTAATAATTTTAGATATTTTAAAACTTATTCATAAGTTAAAAAAATATATAATTTCAATATATATATATATATATATATATATATAATTTTATAATAGAATTTAATATGTTCAATGAGGTTACATTTTATATTAATGTAAAATTAAAATTTTAAAAATAAATAAATAATAAACATATTTGGTGGGTTCAACCCGTTTATTGACAAGTTGGATTCGGCTTCTATTAGGACTAAAGAGTCTCAAGTCCAAGAACACGTTGCAGCCCCAGCCCAAGAACAAGAGATAATTATGGTGCGAGATAGACTAAAAACGTCATTACTGGAAAATTCTCATGGTATCAGAGCTACACACAATCTAAGTTGTGTGGGTTGAACCAAGTATCCTTCCTTCTACCCTAAATGTTGGCATTTTTGTGTCAATCAAACTCACTCAAAACAACTATTTATTATGGAGAACCCAAATGCCAGGCTTGATTGGAAATCAAGATCTTACAAGCTTCATCAATGGAGAAGTTCTACCACCAGGAGAAATGATGACTGATCCAGATTCTGCCCCAACAAACCAGAAAATGCTTATTAATCCAGATTTCTTTGCTTGGAGACGCTCGGATCGTTTATTAAGAGGATGGATAACGGGTACGTTGAATGAAGATACTTTGAGTCTTGTAGTAGGACTTGAGTCCTCAGAATAGGTATGGGATGCTTTACATAATGCTTTTGCTCAAGATTCTCAAGAAAGAGAATTTCATCTTACCCAAAAATTGCAAATGATTAAGCAGGGTACATCAACCATGACCGAATATATTAGACTTCAAAAATATTTGATATGATTTGGCTGCCATAGGCAGACCAATTGAAGACAAAAAGAAGGTATTTTGGTTATTGAATGGTTTAGGCATAGAATACAAGGCTTTTGTCACCACTATGCTTAAACCACCAACACCAAATTATAAGGAGATTATCCCACTTTTACAAAATCATGAAACTTGGATCCACACATGACTCACAAACCTCAAGTAATCATACAGCTGCGTTTGTGAGTCAAAGAGGACGTGTTTACTCTCCAAGGGGACGAGGAAGTAACTATTTTTCTTCAAGAGGGAGAGTCTTCACCCAATTCGGCCAACAAGGTAAGGGGAACCAAGCTTCTAATCCTCCACCTAATGATAGAAATCGAGAATCACTTAATCCTAGAGATAGTGGTAGATTCTTTCATTCTGGACCTGTTGTTCCATGTCAAATATGTGGTAAAAAAGGCCGCACTGCACTTAGATGCTGGCACAGGTTTAATCAATCATTTACTCCAGATGATATTCCACAAGCTCTTGCTGCTATGACCATCACAGATAGCCAGGATAGTACATGGTTTCTGGATACTGGAGCTTCTACACATATGACAGGCAATCTAGGTACTTTGGTTAATTTGAGAACTTATAATGGCCATGATAGTGTTATGATTGGCAATGGTGATATGCTAAACATTTCTCATATTGGCGATGCCCTTCTTAATACCAACCATGGACAATTGATTATGAAAAATGTTCTTTTAGTACCCGAACTCAAGAAAAACCTTTTGTCTGTGAGTCAATTCACTTCTGATAATTCATGTTGCTTTGAGTTCTCAAATGGTGATTTTGTGATAAAGGACAGGGCCACCCAGAAAATCATGATGAAGGAAAGTAGACGAGGTAACCTCTATGCACTTGATGGTGATCAACCAAAGGCTATCTTTTCCAACCGACATCAAAGTGCAAGTGAACGGGTGTGGCATTAGATACTTGGGCATCCACATTTGAAGGTGGTTCAGTTTTTGAATAGAGAAAATTTGATTAAAGTTGTTAAGTGGGACATCAATAATACTCTTTGTGATAGTTGTCAAAATCTTGTTGTTTACCATTTATCTCTACTAGAGATTGTTATACTAAACCCATTTCTACTATTCATTTTGATTTGTGGGGTCCCGCACCAGTCATTTCTCATGACGGATATCGTTATTATGTTATTTTTGTTGATGAGTGTACTCAATTTACTTGGCTTTATCCCTTTAAGAATAAATCTGATTTCTTCCAATGCTTTCTTAATTTTCTTGCAATGGTAGAACGACAGTTTGATATAAAGATCTTGGTGTTCCAATCTGATGGTGGAGGTGAGTATGTGGATGGAGCCTTTACAAGGCATCTTAGTACATTGGGGATTGTTCATCACATGTCTTGTCCTGGCACACCAGAACAGAATGGCACGGCTGAAATGAAACACCACAACATCACAGAACTCGGTCTTACTATGATGGCACACTCAAAGGTCCCTAAACGGTTTTCGGTTGATGCGTTTTGTAAAGCAGTTTTTCTTATTAATCGATTGCCATCTTCAGTACTAAGCATGTCTTCACCATTTCATAAATTATTTGGGAAGGATCCTGATTTCAGTTCCTTTAGAGTTTTTGGTAGCAAGTGCTTTCCTTACCTACGTGATTATACTTCAGACAAGCTTGGACCTAAGTCATTACCTTGTGTGTTCGTTGGTTAGCTCCAAGTACAAAGGGTATCAATGTTTGCACCCTCCTACATGCCGTATATACACATCCAGGAACGTCATTTTTTACGAGCACATTCATCCTTTTGCTTATCCTCATTTGTTATATGCTTCACAGGAAAATCAACTCATGACAATATTCCAAGAGTGGCTTGAACCTGTCAGAGCTACTGCTTCTACACCATCCCCATCATTTAATGGGCCACAAGATACTGTATCAAGTCCAAGCGCACCATTGGAACCAACTGTTTCAGCAAGTCCAAGTGCTCAGATCCACAACTCAGGCATCCACAATTTAAGCCCACGGTCCCAAGCCTTCAACCCAAGCACTTTAGAATCTAACTTGGATCATACTCCAAGTCCGGATCCACCTGCCCCACACACTCAAGCATTTGATTTGGATCATGCTTCAAGTACTGATCCACCTGCAAGTATTGGTCACTCTATGATAACAAGAGCCAAATCCGGTATTCT
>JAUPMG010148807.1:0-11071 GCA_031762675.1 Pachysandra terminalis
ATCCAAGCATCAAAAGAGGCCTTAGCTTGGGAGTACCATTTCCATCTCCATCCACTTTAACTAAAAATATTACAAAGGTTAAGAAATTGTCACAAAACTTGATGCTACTTTTTAATAATGATTGGGGCCAGTTTTTCTTTTCCTTTTCTTTCTGGCATATGTAAGGGAGGACCAGTGTATGTGTGATATAATCTTACTGTTTCCACGTTGTCCTTCCTATTACTCATTCTCAATACCTGAGGGTAGATAAATTGAATTATCTTAGTACACCTGACGTTTGACTTCGTTGTCACATTTTTTTGGTCAGCCTATTCTATAGTGAGTAAGCAGTTGGTTAGTAGGGTAAAGTGTTTAGAGGGAGCTACCACACTTCACTAGCAGGTGCCCAAGTCTTGGTAGAGTTTCCTACAATGAGAATGATAGGACATGCAGTTAATTGCTATTTGGGTGCCATGTACAGGGTGGCTGAATGTAGGGATGTCAATGCTACCCAGTTACCCAATTACCTGACTTGCCCTGGAACCAACTAACCAGTTCTGGGTCTAACATCACGAAACCAACTAATTTTTGGTACAGTTCTAGCTAATCATTTCAAGGATCCGTTGAGAACCCGGTCCAGATCAGGTACCCATTGGGTTGGCAGGTGCAAATTGCAGTTGTTTAACATTCATCTATTACAAAGATAGTAAACTAGTAATCTAATTACTACTATATATCTGAAATGCTTTAACAGCTTGATAGTCAATATTAATTAATAAATATTTCATAAATTATAAATGTATATTATAAATTACAAATCTTCAAGGCAATTAAGAACTTCAACATAAAAATCTAGGAAAACCTTCTTGTTTCTACTTTCTATGTAACTTCTTTTTTTTTTTTTCTTGTTTATGATATTTCTCACTTGTTTGCTAGTTTCGGATATTTCTATTGTAGAATATTTGCATCAAAACTACAAGATATGCCAATTTCTAAAAGTTTTATCATCTTATCAGGTATCTATAGGATTGGTTCCAGTTCCAAGGGTGTCAAACATGGAATAACCGTTATTTTAAATACGTTATGGTTCTGGGTATGGGTGGAATCCAAAACCTCCCCGTTGAGACCACTAGGTGAATATGATAGTATCATTACACTAGTAGTTATGTCCTTAGGTGAGATATGATGCCTCCATAAAAACTGCAATTTGCTTCTACAGGGGACGGGATTTTGTAGTCACCACACCTAAGTCAAGTATTTTTAACATTTTCCATTACCTTTGTCGATATGCCCCGAATCGGCTTATTACTGGCCCTGTAGCACGACTCTGATACCAAGATGCCTGTGTACCATTTCTTTGCAGGTTTCCTTTGTGAATGTTTATATTATCACTTGAAATCTCTGGTGTTGAATTATCCTTTCAACTTCATTTCACATATGTTGTGGCATTTCTTTGGATTACAATAGTACTGGGAAAGTAAATTTTTTTTTTTTTTTCCTTTTTATACTAAAAAACGTACATCACAATCCCCTTCATATAGGATACTCCTGTCTGTATCTAGGTCCAGGCATTTTTGGAAAATAACTCTCCTACCGTACCCTATATAGTTGAAATCAATGAATCCATAATCTTGTCCATTGAATGGTGTAGAATGTAGCCACTGGATGTTTGGTTAATACCTTAAGTTAAACCTTTAATGCATGGAATGGGATTCTTTTAACTGACTAGTTTTCTGCTGACAATTAAGGGGTTTGATGTGCATACACCGGATGAAAATAGTGCATCGTGATCTGAAAAGCGCAAATTGCCTTGTCAATAAGCACTGGACAGTCAAGATCTGTGATTTTGGGCTCTCACGAATAATGACAGAGAGACCTATGAAAGATTCCTCATCCGCGGGTACTCCGGAATGGATGGCTCCTGAGCTCATTCGCAATGAACCCTTCACAGAGAAATGTGATGTTTTCAGCCTTGGGGTGATAATGTGGGAGCTTTGCACGCTAAATAGACCATGGGAAGGTGTATCACCAGTGGCGGTAAGTGACAAACAGCATTTGCTAATCTCAAAAGGATGTGGAAGATTATAAGATTATTATTTTGGTTCTCTGCAGGTTGTTTATGCCGTTAATGAGGGATCAAGGCTGGAGATTCCTGAAGGTCCCTTGGGCAAATTAATTGCAGGTCTACCAAATTACAGCTCTAATATCCTCCTTTTTCTCAGTATCTAACAAACCATAACAGTTTGTTGAATTTTGGCTGCAGATTGTTGGGCAGAGCCAGATGAACGGCCAAGCTGTGAGGAGATTCTCTCCCGCTTGCTTGACTGCGAGTACACACTCTGCTGATTCTGTTCCAGTATTGTATAGAAAGGCATTTACATTAGAGGTGTTGAACTTGCACTCAGGCTTAAGTTGTAAATTATCATACCCATTGTTTTTGGAAACAAATCATTGATCATCTTTAGTTTCTCTTCATCTCTGTCATCGTATGATCTAAAATATCAATTTTGAAAGCATATTAAAGTAATAATAAAGTATGGGATGGTGAAATTCTCTCTTTGCTGCTGACTCTTTTGAAAATTGCAAATTGAAACTCGGCTGTCCAGTTGCATCTTCAACAGGCAAGTATGACTTGAGAGAGAGTTCAACCCAAATGCACGTTTAGAGAGGGTTTTGAGCTGCCCTCTGCAACCCTTATACGGATCTCGTCAAGCCCTGCTAAAGCCGAAGGACTCGAGCACCTACAGCAATGCAAAGGGAAACATATTGCAGGTGATCTTAGATCAACATACCAGAACAATTCTGTAGATAGCCAGGAACCTGGAGAACTTGAACCAATTGTGAGGCAACAGTGGAATGAGCAATATCCTTTTGTCCTGCCCATGGAAGCAAGTTAGCAAAGGGGGCGTCCTGGCATGTTCCTTGGACGTGTTACCCTATGATGAGACAAAAATGGACGGATTGGTTGTTACCCGTTTTGGATCACTGCATTATGCCTCAGGGTGTTGTGCCTACAGAGCTGATATTTTTCCGGCCGTTGGGCCTCTAATCACCAACACCACTCCATTACAAATTCATGTAAGTAGCATACGTCTTGCATTTCCTCTTTCTAGGGCATTTGCAATCTGCATTTCCCCTTGGTGTGAGGAAGTTAAGGAATCGCTAACCTCCTCTTCCTCCTATTCGACTTTATATGCGGTCAAAATAATGGACCACTTAGTCCAGAACCTTGAATCGTTCAAGACTACTACAACACATAACAGTGTTCAGTCACTGGAAGTGTCTCGAATTGGTTCCAATGCCCACGAGCAAGCAGCATTGAGATGGCGTACAATAGGAGATATTGATATTTGATATTCAACCAGACGGTTCAGTGGAGAAAATCAAGAGAAATTCCAAATCTCGATCGTCTCATCTCGTCTCGAGTTGCTTGTATACCTGAACATCAAACTTGGCCAGCTTTGGCAGTCATGGAAGATGCCCAGTATTAATCAGGTCTGCAAACTTCCTAATTGACAAATGCCAATCCCACTATCTATAACATTCTGGCATATCAAATGCCAACTTTTCCAGAAGAGGTCCTAAGGACCCGGAAGAGCTAATCCCTTCTTCCACAGACAGGAACCCATCATGGACCTAATCAACCCCTTTATTTTTAGACAAGGGAGAAGCATAAAACAAAGTAGACAAGGAATTGAGAAGGACAAGTAAAAGGAATGACTAACAAAAGGCTTCATCCTTCACAAAGCCAATAAACCTGGAATCAAACATACATGCAGCCAAACCCATGCATTGCAGGACATATAAGAGGAAGTCCATGTTAACATGGATGTATGCCTTCCCCATATTGAGCTTGTAAACTAGACCATTTTCCTCCCTCTCTAACTCTGGTGCCCAAGCATTCATTCGAAATTAGAAGCCCATTTAAGATTTGTCTACCACCCACAAAAGTACTCTAGGATTGAGAAATAACCTGAGGAAGTACCCTCTTCAATCTAACTGCCAAGATCTTTGACACAATCTTATACCCACTAGGCTTATCAATCTAAAGTCCTTCAGATTCATCACCCCTTCCTTCCCCTTCGGAACAAGAGCTATAGAAGTTGCATTTGTACTCATTTCACATTCCAAATTTTCAAAAAAATACTTCGTCGCCTTCGTCGGATCTTCTTTTATCACCTCCTAACATTTGCTATAAAATGCAAAAGAAAATCCATCTAGGCCTGGTGCTTTGTCTCCATTGCATTATTTATCACTATTAAAACCTCCCCTTTGGAACCATCTCTTCCATGCTCCATCCCATCTCTGTCCTCGCTAATCTTCAAAAACTCAAGGCCATCTAGAAGTGGTCTATAATTTTCCTTCTTCTTCACAGCTTTTCTGATCTTGCCATCCTCCTCAATCACTCCCCTCATTTCCAGTCTACTAATGGAATTCACCTTTCTCTGGCATCGGCCAATTTGTGCAAAAAAATTGGTATTCTTATCACCAAATTTGAGCCAAAAAAGCCCTAGGCTTCTACCTCCAACTGATTTCTTCAAGATGGGCCAATCTTTTAAACTCCATTTTAGGATTTTCCTTATCCACCCATTCTAAATGTTGCAAAACTCCTTGCTCCTCTTTTCTATCCAACTGCTCCAACTTGTCAAAAACCGTAGCCAACTTCACATCCACCCTACCGAATACTTCTACTTAATTTCTTCTTCATCGGTTTCAATTTTCTAAATCCACATGCATAGGGTTTCCGGTAAAGCTAAAATCTGCCACTTATTCCCCCACCAGATTCAAAAATGAAGCATCTCTAGCCATATATTCTCTAATCTGAAGGTTGCATCCTTCCTCACTCCATCTGATAAATTCCAATTCGATTGGAACATGATCCAACATCAGTCGAGGTAAAGCACAAGCGTTGATCACCGAGAATTTATCTTCCCAACAAGTTGAAACACATAATATATCTAATTTTGATAGCAAAAAACAATCTTGACTATTAGACCAGGTAAACCTATGCTCCATTCAAAGGTGCATCAACCAACATATGCCTATTTATAAAATCTGAGAATGCTTGCATATTAGAGGAAACATTCTTGCATCCTTTTCTTTCCAAACTGAATCTTATCTCATTAAAATCACCACCTATACACCAAGGGCCTTGCCACTTGCTCCTTACATCAGTAAGTTCATCCCACATCTCCACTGATTTGTTCTATGATTTGGGCCATATACATCCCCCCTACCCAACAAACCCAAAACCACACACTACTAGAAGTGGTTCTGATTGCACATTTCTTTCAATCCACAAGCTGTTAACAATCCAATTACTAGGTGATTTCAATTTCATCTCCGAAAAGGACACAATATCAAGCTCCCAAATTCTAAAGATTTCTTTAATAAAAACCCTCTTTTCGTCCACATTCAAACCCCTTACGTACCATGAGATTACTTTCATCATCATACTGGTCCTCTTACTAGCCACTTCCCTAAACCCTCTTCGAGCTTCTCGGTGTCGAATCCTTATTTTGCTCACTTAAATGTCTAAGTTAACTTCTGAAGCTCCCTGGATTGTTTCTCTTGAAGCCCACCTCAAACTCGTGCTGTTTTTCTACTGCCAAAATAAGAGCGAGAGCCTCATTTTCAAAACCTTGGCAAGAAATCTACAAAAAAAGAGATAAGTAATAAAATATGATCAATGACTCACTTTTGACACACCTTCCATCACCTCTAACTCCTTCAGCTCCTCCCCCCATTGTGCTGGGATACAATCTCTACTTGACTCTTAATTCTTGCACTTGATGCCAGTCCCCTTCTAAGGGATAAACAACACCCAATGGTTTAAGCATAGAGATCTCTCCGTCTAAGTCATTCTATACACACACGGGCGACTACTACTGAGCCTGATTCTAGTTTCTAGCAAGTTTTCTCATCTACTACCATTGCCTCCTTCCCACTGAACCTAGGCCCACCCAGCCTTCCCCTTTTGTGATTCCAAAACTATGGCCATCCTGACCACTCAAACAACTATTCATATAAGAAGAAAGGTACAATGTAGGAGAGGGATTTAACATAGAAGAAAAAGACAAGCACTGAAGAAGAAAGAAAGTTGAAAAGGGTGGGAGAAACAGATGGAGAATAGGGAAATTGAATCTATACAAGTCAATAACATAAGTAGCATTTTTCTTCAAGCCGTACTCAAACCAAACCATGATAATTTTATAAGGGAAGCCAAAGGAATATTTAATGATACGAGGGCACTAGTGTCATCATAAAGGGAACTATAAAATGAACGCCTTCTACAAAATTTTGACTTTTCAAAATCAATCTCAAAACCCTATGGCGTGAGCAAGTAGCTTGGGTGTTTTCTTTTGCTACCTGTTGTATACTCTTCATACAAAGAGGGCATAACCGTTTTTATAATGCAACTATTGATACAAATATTACTTTTTCCAGTATAATATCAATCTCAAAACTCACCATGAATTGCAAAAGAAAATTTCAAGTATAATACAGCTCAAAATAGATTTTAGGAAAAAATTAATGAATATAACTAAACAATTCACCTTAAGCTGCCATCCACTGCATATTCCATCCAATGTTTTAAAAAGTGAAGGGATGAGGTGCCATCTCTTACTTTTTAAATTTAAATTTTGAAGTATTCAAAATTTAAAAATAAATACAAAATGATTTATAAATTCAATGGAAAATTATATACAGTAGAAATTAAATCAAGAATTAATCAACAATATATAAACAACAAACTATGAGTGAAACAACTAAACTGTAGAATAGTTAGCTCCAAAAGTCTTCGAAATCTACTTGGGAATCCTTTAATTTCAAAAACCTCAAAATATCTTAAAAAACTTAAACATACCAAATAAAATGTCAATTAGAGGACAATGTAGTTAAGATGATTTATTAGCCTCAATTTTGTGACATGGAATTGAAGCATCAAAGATTAAGCCGTAAGATATTTCCCTTGAGTCTCCCAAAGGCAAGCCTTACCATCTTTAAAATATTGATTCCATCAATGGACCAAATTACAACATCTCTCCCTAATTAGCCAGTATTTTATGATATCAACATAAGATCATGTAATAGAAATGCTTTTCCAAGAAACATGCTTATATTGATAGCGACATTGATTTTAAGCAACAAATGGACTTCTTTTTCTAATCGATAAAAGAGTTAACATTTTATAAATAGGAATTAGATGGATCCTATAAACAACATCACTCAGCCCAACTCTTAACTTCAAAAGCTATTTACAAGTATACCTCTCCCTATTTTACAGCTCCCAAATGATCCCCCAGTATAAAAGAAGAAAAAGGCAACAAACTAAATGAAAGAAAAATAGAATCCAACTAAAAAGCAAGGAAACACCCAAAGAAATGGTTGCTTCCACACTCTTCTCCCCTCCTTCAACTATGTGCTCATTTCTCTTCTTCGAAGGGTCCAACAAATAGCCAATAGGCAGTAGCTCCATGACAATGTTCTCACCCCGCCCCCAACAAAAAAAAAAGTCATAAAAGTAGTTCCAAAACCTTGTAGGCTACCAAAAGATGGGCCACCAATTTGGTATCAACAACCATTAAGATTGTCCATCCTTTATAGACTAGATGATCCACTGCCAAAATTGCATCCAAAGATGTTATTGACATAAAGAAAGCCACCTTCGATGGGATACAGGAGTTATAAATCAATCCTGTAGGGCAAAACTCAAAAGTGATAGAGAAGGGACCAGAAAAATTGACCAAACAGAGAAAAACCCCTCACTGTTCCATATCCATTTTCTTTCATCCAGATCATTCTTTACACTTATTGACTATAGCGATGAGAGCAAGGCTGCCGTAACTTCCCGAGAGAGAGAGAGAGAGAGAGAGAGAGAGAGAGACGGGGGCCTAGCCGCAGCAGCCACACCAAAAGATTAGAAAAATTAAAATTGAAAAGTGGCAATCGCCACCTCAAGAGGTTCACACTAAATGTAGATAGCCAATTAAAAAATGAAGATGATGAGATGGCTGTGGAAAGGTAATAAAAGGATCCCTAGATAATTTGCTTAACTAACCAAAATAGGGTGTAGTTTCTAATAAGGTCGTACTTGTACATTCTAAATGGTGAGTCAGGGTGGAAGAAAGCATTAGCAATGCATATATATAATAGATACTTTTACCGATCAAAAAAAAAAGAGAGAGCATTAGCAATGCAGACTAAAGAGATATTCTACCTATTTAAGTTGCTAAAGATCATTGGCAAGATCACTCCATATGCATAGACTACACAAAAAATCTGTGCAAAGTTTTTCTTTCAGTGTTTTTTTTGTTTCTACTCTCCTTCTAAAATGGAAACCAACTTATTCTTCCTTTGAGAATTACTCAAGAGAGGGTAAGCTACAATCACATATAGAAGTGAGGGACCAGGAATCAAGATTTATTGACTATTGAGAACAGAGTTCACAAGCTTTGCTGACAACATCATAAGAAGAAACCTCATCTTATTACAATTTGATATAATGGGGAGTGCTCAATTCAGTAATTTATTCACGAAGATCAATAAGGTACAAAAAAGACCCGATCTATCTGCAAGAGCATACCTGATACGACCTCTCCTCCCCGCCCCACCCCCACACACACAATACTCCATTTATCATTTCTTCCTGCAATTCCCATTGCTGCTCCATATAAAAGAGACGATCGAAGAACAAAACAAAACCTTCTTATCAAGGCGCTCCCGGATCGGTTCCGTGTTGCCAAACATAAACAACCTCATCCCATCCAGTACTGGCGAAAAGTCCATCCACAAGCACACTCATATCAACCCCAACCACAAACTCTGTATGATGATCATACCTCCCAACAAGTGCATCCTCCACCCGGTAATCCCACAAACACACACTCATATCATACGAACATGACGCAATAAGACTATCCCGATGAGGCGAAAACTTAACCTTTCGAACCGCATAAGTATGCCCATTAAGCACAGTAATAGGAACCCTAAAACTCCTCACATCCCAAACCTTAATTGATTTATCAACAGAAGCAGTAGCAATACAACAATCATCATACTTGTTCCAATCACATGAAAGAACCTCATGTTCATGAGCAGGAAGGATCATAGTAGAACCTGGTTCGCGAACATCCCAAACACGAACGGTACAGTCTCCAGAAGCCGAAGCGAAGACATCGCCATGTCTAGGGTTCCAAACGGTGGAGTAAACGCAGTAAGCGTGTTCTTTGAAGGTGCGAACACTGGCAGGGCGATCGACGGTCCAAAGTTTGATCGTATCGTCCCAGGAGGCTGTGAGAAAGGAATCACGGCGAACGGGATTCCAATCGACGGAGTGAACTTCGCGGGTGTGTTCGTGGAGGGAGCGAATTGGATTGGAGGAAGGTGGGAGGGCTAGGTCCCAGAGCTTGACGGAGCCGTCGGCGACGGCGGAGACGAGGAGGTTGTCATTGTCTTCGGACCAGGTGCAGTCGTAGACGCCGTCGGCGGTGTCAAAAGCGCAGAGCTCGGTGATGGGACCGGCGGGAGTTAGATCGAGGATGTGGATTCGGCCGTTGCCGAGGATGCCGAAGTTCTGAGAGGTGGCGACGGCGACTCTGTTCTCGTAGAAGGGACTGAACTTCACGGCGTAGCCGTTGAACGGCGTTTTGAAGAACGGCATGTTTCCGACCTCTCTCTACTGTTACCAGAACATAGCGCGTTCAAGAGGATTTTTAAACTCGCCACCTTATTCGCCTTGGACGTGGGGCCACTAGTGTGGGATCCACTGCTTGACTTTCTAATCATAATTTTTCATTGTGGAACCACATCGGTGCAATCAGGTGACGAGAGAGTAACTCGCCGAGTTTCGCTCACACTCCTCAAAAAAATTGTCGACCAGCCCTATACCATACCGATAATTTCATACTCTCCCTCACAGTTCAAGACTCTTTCAATTGTATCTAAAAACCAAAGTTTGATTTTAAAATCTCCCTTATTTATATATGAATGGTGAGAATGAACTGGGTCGGATCAACATGGGCTTTAAATTGTCCGCACCAAATTCTTGCACACATTCCTACATCAAAATCTGTTATTGGATACCAACAAAAAAAAAAGTCTGTAATTGGTCGATGTGATTTTGTTAAAAGAAAATGATATTATTGTACAAAAAAATTGTTTCTGTTATTTAAAAAAAAATGGAGCAATCACAGACTTTGTCACAAATGACTAATAGAGTTTAAATTTAGATAAATAAAATAAAATAAAATGTTTATTTTATAGTGCTATAACAAAAAATTTATAGTCAATGCCTTTTAGCATGATTTTTACTAGCGGGTGGTCCGTGCAATAATGTACGTGAGAGAGTTTATTCCAAAAAATAATTTAATAAAACGTAAGAGAATTTTAAGTTTTTGAATAACCAAAGCCATGAAAACAGGGAGTTGTTAATGACAAATGGAGTTCTTCTATAACTGTCTATATACTCATCTTAAAAAATACGTATAAAAAGATAGAATTGTCCTTATAAGTATTTAACAACATTTTGTATTGCGAGATAATTTAAAAAAAAAAAAAAAAAAGAAGTTAATTTTTTGACACCCTCTCCCTTTATAATATAAATTATTGGTGACTGAAAGAGGAACATCCACTACAGATGTAGTGGTCACAAGATTAATAAATGTAAATTTATCTTTTCAAAAAGTAAAGGAGGAATCAAAATTATAATTAGGTATAATTGAAAGATAAATTCAAAGGAAATATTTTAAAAATATAGGTGTACTCTGGGTTAGTAGAAAAGTTTATAAAATAACTAACTCACTTCTCTATCCACAAGACAACCATGACTCATAAATCATGATATTAAATAGACCCAAGTACCCTTTGTGTCAAGTATCAATCAGGCCCCAGAAGTGGTGGACCTAGCAGTGTTCACATGTAGGATGTCATTTACACCATTATAGACAAATCGCCTTAAGCCTCTGTTTGGTAATGCATTTTGAAAGTACTTTTTTGCTTTTTAAAGCAAAATGTTGCTTTTAGAAGCAAAAGAGGTGTTTGGTAAGTCATTTAAAAGCAAAATCAAAAAATCAAAAAAACACATATTTTG
>JAUPMG010148818.1:0-11071 GCA_031762675.1 Pachysandra terminalis
ACCCCTCATGTTTGAAACGTGACTCTCACCCCAATAAATATTGGGAGTGGCAATTAATATAGAGCCAAACCATATAATATTAATAAGACTTAAAGAAATTAACTTTACTAAAAATAATCAAAATATAACTAAGTTATTACATACAAAACACTTAATGAAATCACAATTGAAAAACAAATTAAAATATAACCTATTCTCATGCTTAAATCATATCCTACCCCTATACATAATATCTAACTAAGAAAGAGGAAATCCTATTACAAATTCTAATTTTAAATCAAAGCACGCAATCATCCAGTCCAGCCATATCATCATAAAAGTGTTCATTTTGTACTCCATTATTCCTTAAAATTGTTGTCATAAGATGTCAGCTACACTTAGCCCAATAAATAAATCAATTAAACTACATTTTAGACTGGAATAGAGTCAAAGCCACTCTCCAATGATAAAACATAGATTAAAACAAAATATATGCAATTAATGACAATAATAATACAACATGATGTGATGTGCAATGCAAAGTACAAGTTCAATTATTAATGCATGCAATGCATGCACATGCAACAGATAAATATGATTACCACATGTAATCCATGCAGATGAATATGATATGCAATTAATGCATGATGTTTGGCATTCAATTAGTGTATGTTCACACCAAATCTTAATTGTACTAGTCGAGATGTCTCACCCAGAACACATCCCCCAATATTTGGTTGGACTAATAGACTATTCTATATGTACATCATAGTTTCTAGGAGCTTCGACCTAGAGGTCACAAGCGCCTCTGTTATTTTCAATCATAGGGACAACTCCCAAGGAATTACACAGATTAATCTCTGTGAGCCATACATTAACCGATCTACTAACAGAATTCTCTCAATTAATTGGTTTATTGGTAATGACACCCAGAACATATCCCTCACCATAAACAGATTGGTCTATTGGGAAGTACGGTCCCTCAACACATAAAATAATATAAAATAGTCCCCCCAGGACTTCCTCATCAATATAAAAACACTCATTATGTCCATAATATCCAACACATGGATTTATGGGGTATAGTCAAGGCATTAGACCCGTACAAGGTCAATAATGCAAAAAGGCTTATGCTATGCAAGTGTAGTGTAGGTGCTCATTAACTAAACATACAATCAGTGTACAGTTGTGAAATAAATCTAAGTAATTAATATGTAGATGTAGATCATAGTATATTCTTCATGATATTCAATCAACTTCAATTCATGAGCAAATATAATCAAACATACGATATTATCAATCAATCCAATTTAACCATCTAGTCATGTTATATCATCATCATAATTAACATATAATTAATTAGAAATAATTAGGAATTTAATTCAAAGCATAAACTCATCAATCACACAAATATGGGTTGTTCAGCAGGCTAACTGGCACACCGATTGGCCACCAACAGCCTAGGCAAGGGCTAAAAATCAAAAGTACAGGGTCACTCACCCTACCGGCAGGCTAACCGGCACACCAGTAGCCTGGTGGTTCGCCCAGAAACCAGCAAACGACAAAATTTTATATTTTTAAATTATAATTAACCAAAACATCCTTCTAACACACATGTTGAAATCCAAATCCGAACCAAACCTAGTAAAAACAACAACCAAATAATTAACTTACCTTCACAAGGATGATCATGCATTATTAAGTTCAAGTTTTAATGAAAACTAGTTGTTCTTAGATTTGAAATAACGCGCTATGTCATATTATGTCATATTCAATGAATATGACATATCACCTAATTCCAAATAAAAAATAAAGTGTAATTGAATTACTTATCTTGGCTATAGGTCGCCAGATCTTCTTCCTCTTCTTCTCAGTTCAAGTCTGAACTGTTCTTCCTCCTTAGCTTCTAGTTCCAACTATCTTTCACGCACACACACTCTCTCTCTCTTAGAATATGATCACACATCCACCCCTAGTGTTTATATAGTTTTTAGTGAGTGTCTAGCCTAGTCTAGGAGTTGTTCTTGGTTTAGGATTATGTTTTAGTTTATAGCCTTTAAATTAGATTAGTTAAATTACAGCCTTTAGATTAAAGTGTCCTAGTTCTAATGTGAGTTAATCATTGATATTATCTAACCTTATCCTAATCAGATTTAATGTCTTTTACTTTTAATCCTAACCTTTAGATTAGTCTAATTGTTCCTAGGAAATCCTAACCATTGATTTTTAAGTGTTCTAATCGTATTAGAAATACTAATGGGTGTTTAGATACTGGTCTAGAGTCGTAGTTCCATTATAACTTAACATTTAATTATCATGGTTTAATTATCTCAAAAATTACCTATTAATTAATCTAATTAGGCTTTAGTTTAGTTGGGCCTTAGTCTTATTGGGCTTTACTTAAGTCCATCTAATTAATTGTTAGAGTTAGGTCATGTTTGGTCAATTCTAGTTTAATCTATTAACCCAGTTTTCTTATTTAAGATGGAAATTCTTTATTAATGACTTATAATCCTTTCTTATTAATCACTTTTGGTTAGTGAATTATTAGCCTTTAGATCTAAGATTAAAGTTCCTATAAGATCTTAGCCACACATTATAACTTAAAGAGTTATGATTGTGTGCAAAGTACTTTAGTTTCCTATAGTGCAGCCCACCAATCACAAATAGTCAAAGTCAAACATGTAACTAACTTACTAAAATTTTAAATTAACCCCTATATTTTAATTAATCCCTACATAAGTGCAGGTTATTACAGAAACCCTAGGAGGGATTAGAAGATGATCAAAAATCCAAAAAACTGAAGAATCAACATCAAAGAACAAATCTACAACAAACAAGTGAGTTTTCCTTTATTGTCTTATGTATTTACTTCTAGCCTAGTGTTATAACATGAAGGAATTCTTTTGATTGATTTATAAACCCTTTCTCATATTCTTATAAGTAAAACCCAGAAATAAAGATCCAATAAAGATATAGTAACCATCACCATCCGTTAAGAGATCGAAAAGAAGAACTAAAACTGGAGATTTATTAAAATCTGAACTATCAATTAAAGAACCAAAGAAAATATTTTATATAATTTATTTTATATTGTTTTTATCATTCCCCTGTTCGTTAGGAACATGGTGCATCAAAATTGAGGTGATTGCGATAATTATATAGAAAGTTATGGCAAAAACATTGAACATATGTCAAAGTCAGAAAACCCTCAACGGCTAGCTGCTTAGTCAGCCGCAGACTGCAGATCACAGGCCTCTTCATTGGCCAAACAGCCGCAAAAAACAGATAGCCGCTTGACCCAGCCGAAACCTATTCACCCATGCATATTTTGATGGTTTTGACCTAATTAGACCTACCCTAACCTAACTATGAGTTTGGCACACTTTGAGAAAAAACAGCTAGCCGTTGACCCAACCCTTGAACCGGCCAAAAATCTATTGCAACCCATTTTGAAATCTATGAATTTGGACATTTGTATAATGTTAAACCTAGCTGATTATTGTGTTTCCAGGTACTAGGAATATCTTTATAAGAATTTGACCTCCTATACCTAAGTTTTGACCTACTAAGACCGTGCATTGCAGTATGAAGTTCTAAGATATATAAGGAATTAGCCCCACAACACTTTTACTAGTTCTAATTGCATAATATACGAATGCCAACAAGTTTATTATAATGTGTAACCTTATTGACACCTTGTTGTGAATATATATGTGTTTTTGAGAATATTCAGTGTTATATGTAATTAAAATAGCATAAAGAATTATTAACTGTGTGAATACCTCATCTCAAAATCAAATAAAACTTATTACATATTTATACTCTTTATAATTCTCTCATCATACATACAAGTATATTCAAATTATATATATATATATATGTATATATATATATATATATATATATATATGTGAGATATACTAGCCTAGGATAATGAGTATGTGTCTCATGTGTGCTATTTTAAATATATGTGTGTGAGTATTATTAAGGATACTATTATGACTCATGTTATGGCTATGACCATTGTTTTTCCATTGTGGGACTAAGTATTTTGTGCGCCCAAGATGAGGGATAGACCTTTTATGGGGGTCCCAAGAGACTTGTGGTAAGAGGGTAGGTGAGAGATAGGCCTTGTATGGGGGTCCCAAGATCTGAATCATAACAATCAACTTCTATTAGTAGATCAACTAATGTATGGTTCACAAAGGAAAGTTCACATTAATAAGGCCTTGGGATGAGTCCCCGTGATCAAGGGGATTGGGTCCATTTGTTTGCAAGCCCTCGAAACTATGATGCGCACATAGAATAATCCCCTATTCTGGTCATGTATTTGGGGGATGATGTAATGACCTAAACCTAGAAAATCGCTATAATAATTTAATTATAATTATTTTAATTATTTACAAAATTGTGGAGCAAAATTGGACCTTATCTAAATTAATGACAAATAGCAATAATTATATGTTCAAGTTGTGCTTTGAACAGGGTTAATGTAGAGACCCGGATCTGGAAAATATAATATAATAATTGATGTTTGAATAATTGATTGAGTTGGGAGTTAATTTGTAATTAATGGATAGCTTAGGGGAGTGTACTATAATTAATTAAGTTTGACTTGGCTGGAATTAGTATTAGTCGTATGGAGCATTAATTGGATGATAAGGATAGTTTAGTAATTGATTAATAAGTATAATGGGCTGGAACTAGGAATAATCGTTTAAACCTAATTAGAAGCAAGGATACGTTGGTAACTTAGCACAGATTTGTTCTAGAAGAGAATTAGAGTTTCTAATTAGAGTTGGATTGGGATTAGTAAGATTAGAAGTAATTGAGATTGGTTAGAATAGGATTATAAGGTTTCTAATTGGAGAGGGATTTGGGTTGGGAAGGCTGAGATTGGTTTATACGTTGGGAATAGAAGGAAGAAAAGGGAAAGATCTAAAGGCTTTAAAAAGAGAAGGAATTGGAGGGATCGTGCACAGCAAAATAAAGGAAGGGAAGGGTTTTGATTTGAGGATAGATATAATAATATAGAGAGAGAGAGAGAGAGAGAGAGAGAGAGAGAGAGAGAGAAGAGCTGCAGCTAGATCTGGAATTTGAGGAAGGAGAAAAGGAAAATCAATGAGGAACACGTAGAATCAACATCGGATCTAGCGTAGGATGTAAGTCGCATTTCCTATATATTTCTCTTGGGATTTCGGGGTTATTTATATGTGAATGCAAGTGTTTGAATGTTTCTATGATGTCTTGTGGATTATTTAGTATTAAAGGATGATTTTCCACATTAATATATGTGTTTAATCATGCTAGGTAGATCCCATATGTTAATATGATTGATTTCCAGATTTCTATGAGCATATGTGAATTGATCCATGTTAGACTTGATTATAATGCTAATAAATCGTTTGGATATGTTTTGTTTAATGTATTATGGCTATCTTCATGAACATTGATCTCTATAATTGATGTGAGTTGAATTGGACACCAAAATAGGGTTTCACAAACCCTAGAAAAATACCTAGGATTGTGACCCCATTGGCACCCACCGGTACACCGGTGGAGTTGCTGACAAGGGAACTCCAAAACACAAATGGCCCCATCGGTAGGTGCCGGTACACCGGTGAGCCTACCGACAGAGACCACAGTTTCGTTGTTTTTGGGCCACTAGTAGGCCCCGGTACACCGGTGACCCTACTAATGGACCCCCAGGTCTGTGTTTCTATGGACATTCACTTTGGGGCTAGACCAATTGACTTAGGGGTTGTGACCCTACACATATATGATGATTGTGACTTAAATATGGACCATGGAATGATATGATTGTAATGGATTGTGCATGAATGATATAATTGTAATGGATTATGCATGTGTATTAGGATTGTGATTGGTTATGCATATATGCTTTGGGAAGGATTCCTGTGATGCTTCCTAAGGATTATTCGTGTGTATGGGGCATGGATAGCTTCCAAATGGTGTTATCACCGGAGATCCTACTGTTTGTTGGAAAGGATCCTTGTGATGGTGTCCTAAGGATTATTCGTGTGTATGGGTGCACGGGTAGCTTTCAAAGGATATTATCAATGGTAATCCTACTGGTTCGCTTTATTGCTCGTCGGGGCAACCGGGCAGCTACGGATTGAATTGTGGATTCGTTGTTGTGGGTAACCGTCCTCATAGCAGGCCTCACTGGGTTAGAATCCCTAAATGTACATAGGTAACCGTCCTCTTAGAAGACCTCCCTAGGTGTTAATCCCTAAATGTACGAAAAAGCTACGGGAATTGAGCCTGGGTAGGTTGAAAGTTCTACAAAATCACGCTATACACGTGGGATGTTTGAATTGACCTTAAGGTCGTAGAACTGGGTTATTGGTGGAGATTGCTTGACCTTAATGATCATGGAATGGGGTGTTGGTGGAGCGTGTAAGTGGAACCGGCTGATCACCGGGAAGTGCATTAGTTGTATTCATTCATACCATGTGCATTACATCATTTGTATTGAGCATTCTTGTGTGTTTGCATTCATTCATCTTATCATTTGTGTTTACATTCATTCATTCTTTCTTGTTGGTTATTGACTCGTTGGCATTGCATGGTTATTGACCTATTGCTATTGTGGAGTATATGGCTATTGACTTGTTGATATTATGGTTATTGAATCGTTGATATTGCGATTATTGATATTGTGGAGTTTATGGAGTTCATAATGATTGTTTTCTTGCTGATATTCAAGTATTTGATTGTGTTAATACTATAGTTATAATGCTAGGAGTTGATATGACATAGTGGCTATGATAATATATGGTTATGATGCTACGAGTTGATATGATATAGTGTTGTATGAATTGTCTTTATTCCATGTTATTCCATGATACTCTCATGTTCTGATAGCATGTGATTGTATGATCTCCATGATGATTAATATGATATGATATGTTGTTTGGACTAACATTGTTCCATGAGGATAGTTGTCGGGATTGTTTCTTACTGGGCATTCCAAGCTCACGCAACCTTTCATGTTACAGGTTGAAGTGGATTGATGCTTGCGTGGATTGGATGTTGTCTTTAGAAATTTTTGCCTTCTGATTTCTAGTTTAAAATTGATGTAATATGGTTAGTTTTGATGTTAGTTGATTTGTGGATTTGTATGCTCTTCTGAAGCCAAGTTTTGATTGATTAGATTAATATATGTTTGTTTCCGCACTCCGATTTTGTTTTACTTGAGTTATAATTCTCTTGTAATGTTGGTTTGACTGTTGTGAGCCGCGTTCCTTGGTGGGAACCTGAAGGTCACACCTCATGATCCGTGTCAACCGCGTAAGGATTTTTGCCACGGGATCCAGGGTGTGACAGTTAGTGGGCACCGGCACACTGGTCGTGCCGGTCCTTTCTCTTATAATTTGAATCTAGTGTAAATTACTGATTTAACCTTGGATCAATTCTGGGTCCATACGATCTCTAGATCAAGCCCACTAACTGTCACACCCTGGATCCCGTGGCAAAAATCCTTACAGGCAAGTACTGGCACACCGGTCGTGCTGCTGACAGGGACCTAATTTGCACTGAAATGACCCCACAGGCAAGTACTGGCAAACCGGTTGTGCTGTTGTTTATTTGGAATCAAAGGAAGGCCATTGGGTTAGGCCCACCTACGGGGTACCAACTTTGATTTCTAAAGCAAATCCAATCCCACCGACCAGCCTGACAACCAGGCCTTAAATTGGGATTTCGACTCCTCTTGGTTGGTAATTGGTAGTATGGACTCTCGATATTGTTTTGGTTTGATTTGTACTTGTAGAAATGATACCAGTGATGGCATCCTGCTGATTATTCGTGTGTATGGCCGCACATATAGCTTCCAAAGGGTGTTATCATTGGAAATCCTACGGATATGTGGAAAGGATACCCGGGATGGCATCCAGTGGATTATTCGTGTTTATGGGCGCACAGATAGCTTCCGAAGGGTGTTATCACTGGAAGGTATGTGAACTGATTAGCTCGTCCGGTCAACCGGGCAACGACGGATAGAGTTGTGAACTGATTAGCTTGTCCGGTCAACTGGGCAGCGATATAGAGTTTTGTACTAAGTAGCATCATGAATACTAGGTTGATGTGAATTGTTAAGTGAGCCCGGGAGGAGAAGTCGGGGGATTCCTTGTGAGATTCCCTAAAGGTTGACTATACACCTGTAATGACCCGAACCTAGTCATTTTATAATAGATTAATTAAACAACATTTTAGGGATTTATTTAGCATTATTAGAAATTGAATCACGAATTGATTGATCAATTTTAATTTGTGTTAGTATTTGTAAGTAAAACAACAAAGACAGTTCTATGTGTACTTAGTAAACATCTAGGGTGATAAAAATAATGAGAGATTCAAACTTGAATCTCAGCCGTATGTGAGGAAGGTTGACATGGTCATGAAAGGATTAGAAGGGAGTTACCATAACCTCCTTGGTATCTCCATCAGATACGACTTAGTTATGGTATGAGAAGAAAAGGAAGAGATTAGACTAGGAGGATCAAACCCTAGCCGTACAAGACTAAGGAAGAAGGAGATGGAGAAGAAGAGGAAATGGAGAAGGTGACCGGATGAGACTATTGCGAAAGTTAGGATCAGATCTTAGCATTTAATCATTGAAGTTACTTTTTTGTTTGGTCTTCACAATATTATAGAGAGTTTTTGCATTTACTTTTAGAAGATGATTTAGATTCGATGATTTCTCGCTTATTTGTGTAGAAAGATGTACTCACCATGTTATTTTGATTGATATGTAGTGATATAGGATGATTTTCATGTATGGGTATGTGTTATACTGAAAACCATGTTCAAAATCTCAAGATTGAATAACCCAGAAATGCCTGCGTGAACTATCGGTAGGTGCGTCGGTACACCAACCAGCCAACCGATGAATTGATAAAACGGGAGTAAATTGGTTGGTAGGCGTCGGTACACCGACCACCCTACCGACAGGGGACCACTGTCACACGTCGGTAAGCGTCAGTACAGTGACCACCCTACCAACAGGAACCATTACACATAGACTAAGTTGATCGGTAGGCGTCAGTACACCGATCAGCCTATCGATGGAGTATGTCTTAGAAATTGTATTTGATCGGTAGGCGTCGGTACACCGACCAGCCTACCGATGGATTAGATTTGAACACAATTGGTTGTTCTAAATGAAATGTCTGAGGTGAATGAAATGTACTTGGATTTATGTATTCTAAGGAATATTTACCTATAACCATGAAATCAGGGTGATATAGACCCTAACCAAATCAACATAGAATTAAACTATGACTTAGAGTTGTGCTCTCTCCCCCCTCTCCATTGTTGACTAATAAAAACTTATAAGGCCAATATTGTATAGTTCAGGAAATTATGAGGGGGAACACCTATGATGACAGTCAACGGATTGTTCATGTGTATGGGCGCACGGACAGCTTCTGAGGGGTGTTATCACAAGTAACCCTACTTGTGAGTTAAAAGGGCACCAGTGATGGTAATCAGCGAATTGTTGGCAGGCCCATATTGAGGCTGGCAAGCTACAGGAATACTGGCGGTAGGCCTGGCATGCATAGTATCTCACGTTAATATACCGATGATAGTCGATTTACTTATCCTGTCCACTAGATTGTGATGGATGGAGTAGGTAAATGTTTAAACTATCGAGGTCAATGGGGCAGCTGCAGATAGAGCACATGTGATGTGATTGTTGAGTGTTTTGTTTGTACATGCGTTAGGAAACTTATGATGCTTCCTAGTAGATTATCCATGTGTATGGGTGCATGGATAGTGTCTTTGGGAACTATCATTGGAGTCCTAAGTTAAGCATGCATACATAATAATTTACGGTGAACTATTGAGTGAGTTCTGGAAGAAAGAGTACTAGGTTCCTGTGAGAGGTCCTAGGAGAGGTTGTACTATACCTCGGGTTATATTCCTAGAAATCCAGTCAAACGTTGTCTTGTACCTTGGGTCATATTCCTAGAAATCTAGCCAGAGCTTGTATTGTACCTTGGGCATTGTTCCCAAAAATTTAGTCTGGCTGTACTGTGCCATGGTAGAAATCCCCAGAAAGTCAGTCAGATCGATCCCAATGAATAACTTAACATGAAACCTTAGATAGTACATACATTTGCACAATATCATTGTATTCCATTATTTGAGCATGTCATTAATGTCATTTGAATGTATCATCTCATACATAATTCACATCATTTCTTATTGGTGTGTATAATTATGATATGTGTTTCTTTCTTTCGTAAGTTCTTGAATATATTTCATTTAAACGTTTATCTATGATAGTAGTGATGATTGGGGACATATAGTCTCTTATTGGTCATTCCAAGCTCACACAACTTATTATGTTGCAGGTTGAGGTGGAATGATGACTGTCTTATTTGCTAGTTTTCCGCATACTCTGGAATTTGCTCTCTTTTGATTCCGTACTCTGAGTATTTAATGAAAGTAATAGTAATTGCTTTTGTTAATTGTGAATTTGATATGACAATCTACGGGATCTGTGGCGTGAGAGATGGGTATCAGAGCGCAAGGTTCACTCAAAACAGAAGCCTTCAGTAACTTTCCAGCTTAGGTTGTACCTAAGTTGGTTAAGTTAACTAAGCCAGGTAGAGCTAGTAGACTATAGAATCTAGTTTGAGTTGTATTGGGACTTAGAGATTAGTGCATCAAGGCATCGCTTAGGAATCCAATACTAGTAAGGAGAAATGTAAGTAAATTAAAACAAGAGATTAAAGGGATAGATATGTGAGGATGAGACTGAGTTGATTGCTGTTGTACACCTTAAGAGATTTTCTAAAAGATTCTGAAGAATGGTAGGCTACCATTCTCTGCATAAGGGAATTTTTATTATACATTTATGGTCTTGAGGGCTAAATTGTTATTACACAAAATTATGGGCTTATTTGCAATTATACAATAGATGAGGGTTAGGGGAGAATATGTTCTTTTCTCTTAAATTTCAAAACGTGGGATTTAGAGAGAGAGAGAGAGAGAGAGAGAGAGAGAGAGAGAGAGAGATTAATGAAGGAGGAAGTGGGGGAGATCATGGGTGGAGAAG
>JAUPMG010148829.1:0-11071 GCA_031762675.1 Pachysandra terminalis
GGATTTGCTTTCTGGAAGTAAAAGTCCCAAGATATGGCTCGAAGTCAGTTCATGAGAATGAATGAAAGTGACTTCGAACCCTAGTTGGTAAGTCGGATGTATAAAAGACAGCATTCGAGGGAGTAGACCCAAATCTGCGTCCTCTGTGGGAAGGCGGAACCCGTAGTCTTTTTGGGGTGACAAACCCTTGACGAGTTGACCCTCTTGAGGTGGTTAGCCTAGAATTCGCCTTACGAGGAAGGAATATTCCTCCTTTGAATTTATCCTTAGCGGGAGGAAAAATACCTCCTTCAAATTGACCATCTAGAGGTGGTTAGCCTGGAAGAGGCTTCATTCGGAATTGTTCGTCGAAGTTGTCCCTCTGAAATGTCCGTCGAGGTTGACCCTCGAGAATGTCTGTTGAGGTTGTCCCTCGGGAATGTCCGTCGAGGTTGTCCCTCGGTTTGAATGTAGGTGCCTTGCGATCTTTCAAGACAAAAATATACAGAATAGTCCTTTAAAGTCTATGGATAGGATCCAAGTATGACTCCCGAGTTAGAAGGTATAGAAAGTTCCCCTAAGGGTCCTTCCTTGCATAAAAATACCTTCAAAACATAAATGTATGGAATAAAATAACTCGAAGTCTGTTCTAGGGAATAAGTAGATGTGACTTCAAGGATCCATTGAGATTATAATATTTTGAGGAGTCTATTAGGGGTAGCATGCCCCTAAATACGTCATCCGAGTAAAGCAGGGTCTGTCGAGGGAAGAATAAGATTCTCTTTCTCTCGGGTGCCCAGAAGGTAGTATGCCGCGAGAGCATAAGTCCTTAGTCTTTTGCTATTTCAGAAGGGAAGAAGAAACGTGTTTGTTGGGTTTGGGACACGTGTCATTCTCCTGTGGGCTAAATTTGAAATAGATGGCTTCCTTGAGAAGCCATCACATTAATGGGTGATAAGAACAGTCAGATATTCTGCCGTTTCAAATCTTGCTTTTCACCAAAACGGTTTAATCATAGTACACAGCCGCTAATAGCTGGTACGTAACAGGGATGGCTGTACAGCCGTTACAACTTTATGGAATGATTCAGTGTGTGCGGCTACACCAAAAACGCGTACACGTGCTCGTAATCAAGCGCCACGTGTAAAGTGGGGTTAAATTAGCCCGCCTGATCAACAATATTGTTGTTGGTGACTATTATTATTATATGCAATATAATATATTAACATATGTATTTGATATTAATATATAATATAATATATAGGAATATGGATGTATAATCTCGTGTATAAACCGAGTCGAGCCTACCCAAGCTCTATTCGAACTCGTTAAGATAATGAGCTTTTTTTGGGCTCAAGCTCGACTCGCGAGCCTAATTATAGAGCTTAAGCTCGGCACATACAAACCGAACCTAAGCCCAAATCGAACTAGCCTGGCTCTTTGATAGCCCTACTTAACACTCATCTTACGTGGTGATTATCACATCTATGCAAGGTTCAAAGTCTCAGGATCGAGGATTGGACCGACGATACCGACCGGTCCAAATCCGGTACCAAAAAAAATGGATCAGCGATACCGGTCAAGATCGGTTGGTACGAGACTGATCCAAATCAACACCGGTCTGAACTGTTCAATTTATAAATTATAAAAATAATATAAAAAAAAATAAACCGAGCACTAGATGGATTGTAATTGTACCGACCAATCCGTACAGGTATCCGTGGATCAGTCCGATCCAAAGCCTTACGATCCTTGAAACCTTGCATCTATGACCAATTATATTATATTTGGGTTGGGAATAAGGTTTTAAGAATCCCATATCAAGCCGTAGTCTTGCCTAGGTTGCCTTAGCCTATTCTTGGTCAAGGCCAGAACGATGGTTATCTGAGTTCATGTCCAGGCCCAGGAGCATTTAACAAGTCTAGCTCAAATATGTCCGCATGAGTTCTTAATGCTTGGAGTCAACATTTTTTAGGAGGATTTATCGGCTAAGGCCTGGCCTAGATAATTGACCAGACAGAGCCACCCAAGACAGATATGTATTCGTGACCCACTGTAAACGAGCCGAGCATAAACGAGCTTTATCCAACTCGGCTCAGGCTCGTAAACTTTGAGCAAGGCTCGGCTCGACTCAAGTTCATTAAAAAAACATTTGGGCATAAGTTCAACTCAGGCTCATTAAAATATGTGGACTCAACTTACTAAAAAGGCTTAGATTAGTACAAATGCATTAATGTTATAATCAATAATTATTATTATGTATGTTTAATAATAATATAAGATATACGAATGCGAATTTATGATCTCATATACAAACCGAGCGAAGCCTACTCAAACTTGATTCCAATTTGTTATGATAATGAGCTTTTGTTTTTGTTTTTTTGAGCTCATGCTCGCCTGAGCTTAATTATAGAGGTCTAACTCGACTCATTGACAACCCTACCTAACATCTATGCCAAATGGAATATAGGAGCATGTTCATATGGACCTATTCATGACTCGTCCAAGCCCATCCTCGAACATTTCGGGATTCACAAAACCAATGTGGATCAGGCCAACGAGCCTACAACCCTACTAGTATCCAAATCTAGTGCCTTTTTTCTTTCTTTCGTCGTTTGGAGTATCTTTCTGAGGGCTAATAAGCCTTCCTAGATCTGAAAGGTCTTCTCATCTAATGCTTGGGATGTTTGATAATGCTTTTGAAAGCGGCTTTCAATGGAGGCATTTCTTCAAAAAGCTTGTTTTGGTGAAGCAGAAGTGGGACTGCTTTCAAAATTTGCGTTTGTCGAAAATAGTTAATAGTGATTTAAAATTATGTGAAACTTTTTGAATGATAAAATTACCCTTTCATTTATATTATACATTCTTTAGAAAGACATAAATATCCATCTAATCTAAAATTATGTACAAGAACATTATTTTGTATTATTTTTTTCATCAAACATAATAAAGCCAATAGCTTTGATTCAAAGTCCTTTTTCACAAAGCCCTTCATATTGAAGCCCTTGTTTTTTTTGTATGGTTAAAGCGCTTCTAAAATCAGAAATCACTTCCAGACCTAAGAAGCAATAACAAACATACCCCTAAACACATTTCATACTATAAAACAATTACAACAGCTACATATCCAGTAATTACTCACTACCACATTTCATACTGGAAAACCGGCATTGTGGCAAACTTCGTTGCGGACCTTAGAAGCATTTCTCTTACGGATTTAATAATCTACCTGGAGTCTGCTCTGTTCGCGCAGAATATACAGAAAAGGACGAAACCAGAGAGAGAGAGAGATCTTCGGGTACGAATTGTTTAGTCAAACCTGAAAGAAAGACCTTTGAAGCTGTGAGGACTGGTTTCTTCACGCAAGGAAACTTCTAGGTTTTTTCTTCTTCTTTTCATTGTGACATTTACTGGTGAAAGCTGCCTGCGATTTCTCCATTAATGGTGGAAATTTTCACAAGGTAAGTCTCTATAACTTTGTTCTTTTCCTGGATTTGACATAACTTCTTCATTTTGGTTTTCCTTTTTGATCTGTTCTTCGCAGTTTCTGCTGTTGTTTCACGATCACGGTCCCTTAAGCTTTATACAAAAGACAAGATGATCTTTTACTTGTTTTTTGTTCT
This sequence comes from Pachysandra terminalis, assembly GCA_031762675.1. Classification (NCBI taxonomy): domain Eukaryota; kingdom Viridiplantae; phylum Streptophyta; class Magnoliopsida; order Buxales; family Buxaceae; genus Pachysandra; species Pachysandra terminalis. Next base: position 3,603 of record JAUPMG010148829.1, read on the forward strand.
ATTTCCGTGATCAGCTTTGTTGTCGCTTGTTTCTAGCCTGATTCATGATGTTATCCTTCGTTATGGTGAAATTTCGCGATTGATTATAAATCAAGATGGGATTTCGTTCCCCTCTAGCTCTTCACGTGTCAAAAGAACAAACTGAGCCTTAGGGCCCTTTCATGCATAAGCGATTTCCCTTTAAGGGTCCGATTGTTTCGAAGAATTGGAATTGATGTTAGAAATTGTAATTCCATTTCTAATTCATCGAGAATTGAGATTTTCACGATTAGATGTTAAAAAATAATTAGAATTTGGATTTTTTGGGGAAGTTGAGTAAGCAAGATGAGAATGGTATAAAAAATGATTTATTTATTTAATTTTATATTTTATTATTTTTATAAATTTATAAATTTTGTTAATCTTTAATCTTTAATTTTTATTCTTGTGGTAAAGATAGAGGCGACACCCATTGCCACATCCTTTTGAAATCCACTGGGTAGAGAATTGCAATTAACAGCCTCCCCCTCTGAATTCGACAGCTTCAAAAATAGTCTACAAATGAATTCCACAGAATTCATGTAGAATTCGAATTCCAATTCCTTAATGCACTCCCAAACGGAAAAATTGGAATTGGAGGTCCCAATTCCAATTCTAGCCCCAATTCCACCTTCAATTCCACGAACCAATCGGGCCCTTAGATTTCGTTCTTATGTGCAAAGCACTTCTGGTATTGATGGCTTTCTTGTTTCACTTTCTTAGGAGTTACATTTGAAGAAAAACTGAGTTTATTGATAATTTCTAGGTGATTACAAAGAGACCCCTTGGGGCTTTAAATAGAAGAGTACATAAGATAACATAGTGACTTACTTCCTAATCTACAAACAAATTTAAAACACTTACTAAATCTTCTCTTGTCTTGCCTTCATCTTCTCCTTGAATTCCTCAATCAAATCTCTTGCATCTCTTGACTATCTTATTGCCCTTTTCTTTTCCTTGAATCACTCCTTTGAGTTGATACAATCCATACTCACATATATTTTCTCTATTAACATTTACTTCTATGGAGTGTAGCTGATGCTAGTTATCAATGATCTTCATCTCAGTAATAAATTCCATAGTGTCTGATCTCTATTCCTTCATCTTCTCCTTGAATTCCTCAATCAAATCTCTTGCATCTCTTGACTATCTTATTGCCCTTTTCTTTTCCTTGAATCACTCCTTTGAGTTGATACAATCCATACTCACATATATTTTCTCTATTAACATTTACTTCTATGGAGTGTAGCTGATGCTAGTTATCAATGATCTTCATCGCAGTAATAAATTCCATAGTGTCTGATCTCTATTCCTATTCTACTGGAGGATTTAGTTTTAAATCTCCTCTAAAATTTATACCGAGATGTCTTAATTTCAAAGGTGTTAAATCTTCCTTGAAATTGAAATTCAAATCTATGTTGGAAGGAAAGGGTTGTGATGGTACCCTAGCATTGCAGGCAGGAATATATGGGTAGGGCTGTCAACGAGCCGAGCTTGAGCTCTATAATTAGGCTCGCGAGCTGAGTCTGAGCTCGGATAAAGCTCATTATCTTAACAAGCTTGGGTAGGCTCGGCTCAATTAAAGCTCGGCTGGATTTGTATATGAGATTTTACATCTATATTCCTATATCTTATATTATATATTAATATTAAACTTTTTTTTTGGTAATATATATTAATATTAAACATACATGATAATATATTATATCACACATAAGAAAAATTAACAACTATAATATTAATATATTTGTACTAACCTACGCTTTTTTTGCAAGCTGAGCCTCTTAGGAGACGAGCCTGAGCCCAAATTTTTTTAATGAGCCTGAGCTGAGCCCGAGCCTTGCTCAAGGTTTACATGCCTGAGCCGAGCTGGGCATAGCTCGGCTCGGCTCATTTACAGCTCTATATATGGGCTCAGCGAGTCGCAAAAGAGTGAAAAGGATAACAGAATGGATTGTTTGTTCTCTAATCTTGTAAATGTGTAGTTGATGCTTTTAGAGAAGTTAAGATGACAGAGTACAACCCACCCCAATCAGTCCTAACTTCAAAATTACCTCACAGTGACTAGAGTTCTAGATGGAAATTTTAACTGAGCTATGAAGCTAAGTTTCTTCTTTTGTTAGAATTCTCCCATCTGTAGCTATTGTATCTAAGCAGAGCATCATCAGTGGGATCAATATTTAACATAATCCACCAAGATAAAGCAAAGAACATGCAGTTCATTCTAGTTTGAAGTGGCTGAAATAATTTACTTTTTTTCTTATCTGTTAGATTATTAATTGTGCAGTTCATGAAAAGAGGTGTGAACCAAAATTTCTTAACGCAATATTCTTATCCCTGGACTCTTCACATCTTTTTTTTCTTTTGCAATGTACTTTATTATACATCGAGTACAAACCCATTTCATAAGATCAGTGCTGGAAAGTTTGAAACAACTTCTATGCATATGCTAAGTCGGAAGAGATGTGAAGCAACAAGGTTTAAGGGAACTGTTGGTATAAGAAATTATGGTGCAGGGTTGTTCAGGAAACAATGTTGGACAATTGTCTCATTAGTGTGCGAGTAATTTGATCAACAATCTCTTACATCACGGTACATAGAGACACTTGTATGCATGTGCTGATGCCATTTGTATAAGTTTATATGCATAAATGATAACTTGGTAGTTTGAACCTTTTCTGCTTCATTTGAGTTCTAGAGGAGGGTATAAGTAAAGCATATTATTTCCATATGGGTGTCTGGAAGAATTCATCTTCTCAACACATAGAGCTCCTCCATAGCTTTTGAATTTAGTTTAAGGATTTGACTTGTCCAGGTTCAGAACAAAATGGTTGCTGATATCATAGTAATTTGCAGCTGCTGTTGTTTGTTTTTGTAAGAAGAAAGATGCTGCCCATCAAAGAAGAACTCTGAAAAACAACAAGAGCAGCAGCAACAATATTTTAAATCATAGTGTTAAGTATCAGCTAATCCCGAGTCGGATCGGCTCGGGACGACTCACGATCTCAAACCGATCCCGAAAATTGCTGAAGTTCTCTGACTTGGTCCCAAACCGAGTCAGATCGTCCGATCTGACTCGGTTTCGGACGAGTTAGATCGAACGATCCAATATGGACCGTCCGAACCCCTAAAAAATTTTATGATTTAAAAAAATAAAATAAAATTTGGACCATGTTTGGATCGGCTATCCTACTCGGTATCGGAATGAGACGATCCTCGATCCAATACCGAGTTTAAACACTACCTCCCTAGTTGGAGTCTGCAAAGCTAATCTTTTTCCTGTATGCCAACTGTCAAAAACCGTGTCTCTAATCATGTAAAACATACACACATACATAAATAAAGCTTGATAGACACTTAACAGTTGTATCCCATTCCAGTGTGCAATTTCAATCTTGAAAATATAGATCTATACATTAAAATCTGTGGAATACTCTTAAGTGCATTCATCATTTAAAAGTTTTAACCTTTTACGTGATAAAATTATGAAAGATTTATTTAGAGGAGAACAGGTATTAGGCTATCCCTTAAACAGGGGACAAGCAAGAAAATGCAATTCTTGTCATAGAAAGATACTATGGCTCCTTTATATGGTACTTCTCTCCTCTTGCAAGGAGGTTCACAAGGTCATCTGCTCATCTTGGAGCACAATAGCATAAGACATCAAAAGATTGTCCAAGTCAAATTTCATTTGTAGCACGAGAAAGCCTCCAATGACTTCTAGATCTGTTTTGAGCCTAATATATAGTGGTGAGCAGTCATGTTTGACCAAGACTCTCAAAATATAGCTTTAGTGCTTCTTTTAGACTTTGAAGGAGCAGTAATGCATAGCTCTGTTTGGTGCAGTGAACACAGTAAAGGAACAAGTTACTCTCACAAAAGTTCAACTAACTGTTGCAGGGATGTTCACAACGTTTTCTCATTGATCTGTTATGTATATTTGTTTTTTCTACAGAGATATTGTTCAGATTTCCCTGCTATATTATTTTATATTTCGGTTAAATTGTTGGTTCCCTCTGAGCTGAAGAAGTAAATCCTTTTCTTAAACTTTTACAAACAGATTACTCTGGTCAAAATTTTCCATAAATGGCTTCTGCTGGCATTGTGCCATCTTCAACCGTTGGAAAATCTGATGGCAATACAATGTCTATTGATAAGCTTCCCGAGGAAATGAATGAGATGAAGATTAGAAATGATAAGGTTGATGCTTTTGTATTTTTCCAGATAAATTGGGGAATATTATTTTTTTTCAAGCGTTCTGGTCAATTTACTTTTTTTTTAATACTCCAATTTCTTGTTAATTATTTTATTTGTATCTTTTTCTTTTAGGAAATGGAGGCAACAGTGGTGGATGGAAACGGAACAGAAACAGGTCACATTATTGTAACAACAATTGGTGGAAGAAATGGTCAAACCCAAACAGGTATATCTTAGTTGGGTTCTTTCACCTGTGTATCTTAGTCTATCTTGGTAGCAGAAAGTACATTAGAGGAAATAAGAAGCATTATGTTTCTTTTGTTATAGAGGTAAAAATCGCAGAAATTTTAGTGTCATGTTCTCTCTAAAAGTAAGAATTTTTATTTAGGAACAATGGATGGGAAAAAATAACATTTACGAGTAAGAAGTTTTATTTTAGGAGCGATGGATGGGAAAAAAGAACAGTTACAAGTAAAAAGTTTTACTTTAAGAACTATATGGGAGAAAGGAAGATTTACAACAACAAAATGCCTTATCCCAACTAGTTAGAGTTGGCAACATGAGTCTTGTTCCTCCATCCCAGTCTGTCAAAAACCTTATCTTCAATCAGTTTATGAGTATCCAAATTCTTTCAAAACGAGGGGGGAGATGATTTCAAGTGGACAATTTTGAGAAATTAAAATTTAGGAAGATGACACAATTGACAGTGTTCTTCCATTTCTGAATGATGAGAGATTTATAATGATGAACATTCATGGACAAGTTTACCAGATGCTGGCCTGAATCACTGGTTGTAGATGTGGTACAAAACAGAAACTGCATATTAAGGAACAAATACATACAGGTTTTCAGCTAATTTTTTGTTCTTTTTTTTTTCTTCTCATGCAACTTCTATTGCTTATCAAAAGCAGGGCGTGGACAAATAAAAGATATATTAATGAACTGATGAAGTGGATGGCTTATAATATGGTCTCTTTTGCATGCTTGACAACTTAATGTGCTAAATTTTCTCTGGTTTTCATCTCAGACTATAAGTTACATGGCAGAACGTGCTGTTGGACATGGTTCTTTTGGAATCGTATTTCAGGTGACATTAGATTTTTATGTACAGTCATCTATCTTTTGTATTTAATTTTTTGTATCCTGGTTGATGAGGCAGCTTATGGAAGTGATCTTTACATGTTGAAATTTTATAACTCAGCTTTAACAAACATATTTTGCAGGCAAAGTGCCTTGAATCAGGAGAGACTGTAGCAATCAAGAAAGTTCTGCAGGATAAAAGATATAAGAATCGTGAGTTGCAAATCAAGAGGCTCTTTGATCACCCCAATGTTGTTTCACTCAACCATTGCTTCTTTTCAACAACGGAAAAAGATGGACTCTATCTCAATCTGGTGCTTGAATATGTACCTGAGACAGTTTATCAGGTAGCGAAACACTACAGCAGAGCAAATCAACGGATTCCTCTGATATATGTCAAGCTCTATACATATCAGGTCTAACATGTGAATAGTTTCCCATTTTGTTCTTGTTATTTATGCTAATAAGAAAGAAGGTGAATCTTTTGGAGCTATCAATTAAAATAAATAAATAAATATTGGGAAAATACATTTTTCTAGTTTCAACTATTAAATAAGTTTCCACACTTATTTATTTTATGGGTGTATGCAGGATTGTACAATGAAATTAATATATATATATATATATATATATATAAAATATTTATGGTAGCCATCAATTCATATTACTCATTTTGACTGTGGCAGTTGAAAAGAAGTTTGCCAACTCTGAATGAGTACTGGCAGATATGTAGGGCATTGGCATACATTCATGGGGTTATAGGAGTTTGCCACAGGGATATTAAGCCACAGAATCTACTGGTTTGTATTAGAAGCTCATAGATCTTCTTTCTTGATGAGTAAGCTCTCCTCATACTCCTACTGTTGCAGGTTAATCCTCATATTCACCAGCTCAAGTTGTGTGACTTTGGAAATGCAAAAGTGCTGGTAGGTACCTGCTTTTCTACTCTATATTTGTGTTATGATGACCAATTTTTATTTATTTTTTAATTGTGATTGTTTTTTTAATGCACTGCTGTACAACATGTGGATGTTGGCAATTCATTGTGGTTTACAAGGTTCCATAGGGATCCTTAGGGATAATAGAGATTTGTTGAAAACATTGAATTCATGTCTCTTTAATAGGGCACAATAATTGCAAATCTGTAAAAATAGTGATAAAATGAAGTACATATTAGGAATGGGGAATGAACATGGATGGTTGGCTGCATCTTCAATCACACAATTGTCCAGGTACACATTGTATCCTTGTATGTTAATTTCTTGAAGTCTAATATGCTTGTTCATAGGATATAAGTGATATAAAGTTCAAATTTCATGTGTTATCAATATTTGACAATTCTCTGGACCCCCCTGATTTTTTGTTCATTGTATTTCAATTTTTTTGCGGTTTTTTCTTTTTATAATTAGTCCTTTATTTTGTATCCTTGCATGTTAATTCCTTGCAGTTTATTATTCTTGTTCATAGGATATAAATGATGTAAAGTTCAAAATTCATGTGTTACCAATATATGACAATTCTCTGGACCCCCTTATATGTTCGTTGTATTCATTATTTTTCAATTTTTTTTGTGGTTTATTTGTTATGTCAATTTCTTTTTATAATTAGTCCTTGATTTATTTACTTTTTGTTCATTTTTGGGTATTTGTAGACTGCTTCTTATGCACCCTCCATAACAGGTCAAAGGCGAGCCAAACATATCATACATTTGTTCTCGTTATTATGGAGCACCTGAGCTCATATTTGGGGCTACAGAGTACACAACTGTGATTGACATATAGTCTGTGGGTTGTGTCCTTGCTGAATTGCTTCTTGGACAGGTTTTAGTGCAAGCTTGGAATTTGCATCCTTTTACTTGCTATATTGGCAATAATAGTGTGTCAATAATGCTCTTTATATTTTTCTTTGTTTTTCTTGACAGCCTCTCTTTCCTGGAGAGAGTGGAGTGGATCAGCTTGTAGAAATTATAAAGGTAGATCTTTATGGGATCAATATTCGAGAAAAACAATATTCTGCTGTAGGGGAAGATCTTGTGCTGACTCTCCAACTTTGTAAAATTGTAGTAATTTAATCATGTTTTGTGGTTTGCAGGTTCTGGGTACTCCTACACGAGAAGAAATCAAATGTATGAATCCAAACTATACAGATTTCAAATTCCCTCAGATCAAGGCTCA
>JAUPMG010148839.1:0-11070 GCA_031762675.1 Pachysandra terminalis
GCATTCTTAGGTCGCTCCCACCCAAGAACTGCATCCACCTTGGATGAATCCACAGAGATACCACTCCTGGAAACCACGTGTCCAAGGAATCTCACCTCATCCCTCCAGAAATCACACTTCTCCATTGCATAAACAATTAAATGAGTATCCCATACATATAACTTCTTATTCCTGTTAAGTTGATTTTCTTTCATCCACCATCTATCTCATCTGTCCAAGAATATATAAGATACCAATTGTTTTGTCCTAAGATTTAGAAATACATTTAAAAATCCATCCAATCACAGAACATTTTCCGATATAATAGTCGTAATATAATAAGAAAATAAAATGCAGAGCGAGGAAAAAAAACTAAACTTACTTGAAGAGGAGTTTGCAAGAAATCGAAGAAGAGTTTGAAAAGGAGTTTGCAACAAATCCCAAAAAACAATGTGGAGAAATTCTGAAAATAGACAAATCAGTCAAGAGCAAATAGATGAATTTCTAAAAATGTGAAGAAATTTAGATTATGTTTGTTGTGAATATCACTTGCCCAAATTTCTACAATGATGTGCTTAGCTATGTGGGTTGAAACTGAGAACTCAAGCTCAATGAGAACCTAAAAAGGTCTCAATGAGATTCAACACAACTCCCAACAAAACAACGTACCTCTCGATTCCAATCACCAAGGCTCGGCTTGCTTGAGAAAAAAAATAAACAGTGAATATGAATGATAGAGAGAGAGAGAGAGAGAGAGAGAGAGAGAGAGAGAGAGAGAGAAATTGTCACATTCCAAATCCAGGGTACACTCTTTGAGGTATCCTTGGATTAGGCAATGTGATTGTCACCCCCACACCAAGAGGTGGCACAACTGTATATAGAGCATAAGAACTTCAATTTAATCAATTCTATTAATCATAAATATGACAATTTCAATAAATGATATCTAATCAATTCAGCTAGTTCTAATAAGTCGGAAGATCGACAATATACTACCCAATACTCCCGAATAGCTTAACTCTCCGAACAAGCATTTAGGACCTAAAAATGTTAAGCAATGAACTTGAGTTGAAAGCTCACATGAATAAGCCCATAATGTTGGCGTATTTACTCAAAAACACAACCAACATATAGATAAGCAAGTAGTACATAATTGATAAATAAAAATACTGAAATCATCGTAAGGTGTACAATGCCATAATTATATTTTACAATAATGTAATCCTCTCCCAATCTTATAAGGATTGTCTCAATGCATGCAAGTCCTCTCATACTACAAATCTACATGATGTAGTATGCCCAATGAATCATCGACAATGAAACCATGTTCATTTTCACATAAAATCAACCAATGACATATACAAGAATATGATATGCATGATGTTTAGTATTCGTATGGTGTATATTCACTCTAGATCACATATCAATCCCCAAGGTGTCTTAGTGAGAACCATCTAGGTCAATTGGCATTTACACTTGATAGTATTCTATGTACGCACTATAATTTTAGGGGCTTTCAACCCAAAGGGCTCAATCCCCTATCCATTACTTTTTGATCACGGGAACATATCCAAGGCAACTATTCGCATAGATACACCCCAGTGAACATCACCAACATACGACCTACCAACAGAATTCCACTCAAAGGTCTATTGGAGTCTTCATACAGGGCTCACTCCTCAACCTTGGTCTATTGGAGTCCTAATGCAGGGCTTACTCCTCAACCAAAATACATGCCACATGTCTATTGAGGTCCCAACACAGGGATCACCTCTCATCCTGGGCCTAACACTCAGTCACACATGGATTGTCATATCACTTGGTACATATGAGTACCTTTTACAATCTACGCACTATGGTGCTCAACCTCACACAGCCATCCTGGCTAGGTAGTCTCATATGCTGGCTCATAGTTCATTCATTTTAATGCAAGTTATACATTTTAGGACATTACCTTTCACATCCATAAGCATATATTCAAATCAACACACACATGAGTCAAAGTTCATCATACACATCTAGGCTACATATCAAGTAACCCACTCAGTTGATACATGCATAGTGCATATAACCATTTCAGTTCACATAAGAGCTATGCCATCATATAATAGAACTTATTAGTTCATCATTCATTCCCTTACCATGTCCATGGCCTAGCCATCCATCCTTACCGGGATATTTCATACCCACTTACAAAATACCACATATGTTGCATAATTCCACATACATTCATCCATAATACACAATAGTTATCATTTACTTATTACACTCCATAGTAGGTGAAGTATCACCTCCCAGACATGGCACGAATCATATAGGTCCACTCACCAAACTGCTAAGAGATATTATGAGGAGTTTTAAGTCCTTTGGAAGCCTTTAGGTTATGTCAAACACATGTATAAACATCACATAAGATGTTAGGAAGTGCATTAGGTGACAATTCCTCGCCTAAGCTACACAGAGGCCTTCGACATACCTTAGGAAAAGTGTTAGACTTATCGAAAATACACAAAGTGGGGCAAACACACTGACTTCAACACAGAAAGTCCAATATGAACTAATGAGATGAACACCAACTTAAATTGGCCAAGGTGGCAACTTTGGCAAACCTTTGATAGGGCCGTATGTTTTCTGAAAAATACAGAAGTGGGGGGAATCTTTCCTCCCTCAAGAGCATATGTATATGGGTCCCTATATACAATTAATGGGGTAAAACACCCTATCTTGGAGCTTCAGTAGACCTTCGGTAAGGTCTCAGGGTCTGCCAAACTCCCTAAGGTCATAACTTTGGTGGACCTTCAGCATGCTGAACTAGCTTCGACAGCCTAGCCCGAATACAGGGTTTTGTACCTTCGACAAGGTCTCAGCACATTGAGGGATTTGCCGAAGGTAGTTTTTTGGCAGAACTCACACGTCTGTTATTCAAGGGTCATCACAATCAAACCCTAGCACATCTTACACCTTTGGTTACTCTCATTTCTTCGAACCCTAAACCTATCAATTATAGATCGAATTCTCTACTATTCACTTCTATGATTTCACAAACACTAGAACCACAACTAGGATTAATAGGCACATATCATACAAGTACTTTAGAATATCAGAATTCATTATTTAACACAATTAGATCTAGTAGAGTAATAGAAAATCATCTTTAGACATACTAGGCATGTTATGGCATGGGTTTTAGCACAAATACCCTAGGATTGAAGGGAAACTCACTTTAAATATTGATCTTTGCATTAGGGTTTGTAGCAGAACTCCATTGCAAGCCACCATTCTCCTCCATGCTTTGGGAAAAAGGCTTCATCTTTAGCTTCCAAGCTTTCTGTAACGACCCGGAAATTTTAATAAGTGATTTTGGGCCAAATTGTGATTTCCAAAACTTTTGGGTTTGAGTTTTAATGATTTGGGGGTTATAAGAAAATTTACTAGGAGTTATTCTTTTTATTGGTTAAAACTCATGAGAATACCTACTTGAGCACACACCATAACAACCTCACTTAAATATCTGAACCAAGGGTGGGGATTTTATCACTTAAAGACTTAAAGAAAACCTAAATCTAATGGTTGAGATTAAAGGAGGGATAAGGATAGAGGGAAGGGTCTAACCCTAATCTCTCATTTGTGTTGTGTTAAGAAGAAGAGAGAAGAAGAAGATTAGCTTGAAGATTGGAGCACGAACTAGGGTTTCATCTTTGGCTTGAGGTAAGTACATTGTGTACTTGCTTGGAACCCATGTTTGAGGATTTCGATGGACGAGAACATGAGATTAGGGTTTCCATAAGATTGATGTTGTGATTACGTTCCTTGAATATATTGCTTTACATGTTTATGTTTTGGTGTTCATATTTGTGCATTTTGTATCTCAATGTGTAGATTTGCATATTTCATAGTTCTTGCTTCACTTTGGGTGTTGTAGATGTTAGATTTGATTGTGTGTGCAATGTGTGTTGGTCTGATTTTTAATGCATTAGAGTGTGTTATTGCATGTTTTAGAAGGTTAGGGATGTGCCTTTAGACCCATTTGAGGTTTGGGGTTTTCCCTAGAATGGATTGAAGATCGTAGGAAAAACCCAAAATTGCGTCTGTCTGTGGGTGGTCGGTCCACTGACGGGACCCATCGACAGGATGAACACTGGAGAGTTGCGGTTGGTCCACTGACGGGATTTGCATGGTTACTGTCGGGGGATTCGTCGGTGGCACCGACGGAACCCACTGATGACAGTAGGTGCAGGGTGGTTACTGTCGGCGGGTTTGTCGGTCCACCGATGAGACCCACCGACAGGGTGTGAGTTTGGTCAGTGGCTTGGTCCGTGGCACCGACGGCCCCACCGACCATGTCTAGTGTGGTTTCAGCGTTTTTTTTCTTTAGCATTGGCCCTCAAAACAGGCTGGTTTTCAGACAACAGCTTATGTACCTTGTATTTTTATTCTCCACTTACTTAAGATATTACATGTAAATAAGCAAACACCACCCATTTGAACTCAATAAAAATACTTTCAAACCCTAATTCTGATTGTATAAAAAGTCAACTCTTTGATTTTAGTACAAATTCTGATTTTCAGGATTTTTGTCGAAAACAACATTTTTGAGTTGGGATATTTTTAACCCACTTTTGAGGCCCCTAATGATTTGTAAAATCTAGTTATGTCATACTGTGGCTAGATACCAAAAGTTTGGTAGGAGAAGTATTATATTTTAGACTTTAAAAATGTTTTGTTGAAAGTCATCGTTTTCAAACTTGGTCAATTTCCAGACTACTACCGTTTGAACCTTGTCTTCTGACTGTTTTGACTACTCAATACTCTGAGTATGTGTTAATAGTTGACTATGAATGAGGGTGAATGTGAGTGTGAGACATGATTGAATGTGCTGCTAAGAGTGACTTGTCCTTAGGATTAGCCATGTGTTATAACTGACACTTTTCCTCCAAAGGAAAGTCCGTCCTATGTTTTCTCTCAATACTTTTGAGGACTTCGTTTGTTGTGTGCTAATCAGTGGCGTGAGATTGTTTTTTACATGAACACTTATGCATAGACATTTCACATCGCAAATCTACTTATTGTGATGGTTGTTTGTGACCTTTCATTGTAATGGGATGTATGAACCTGGTAGGTTGAAATTAGAACTTGTTATTTTTATGCATGACCCGTAGTATCCAGTATATTGGTAAATAGTGATTGATTCTTTAATTGGGTTGTAATGATTAAATGCATTGTGGATTGCATTATTGGATGGTACACTGTTCCTCATGAACACTGGTACCTGGTAAATGTGAACATATGTAAGGTTGCTTTCATTATTCATTTACTACTTCCTGTATATGTTAATGTTTATGGCTCATCATGATTAAACCTAATTGTGCTTACTCGGTTATGATTATTCGTTGCATGTCATGTAGCTGAATGTTAACCACATGCATTAAAGGACATTCATGCATTGTGGATCCCTGAATGAGACTCAGACACCAGACCAACCTTGGCTTCTCTTAAGGAGGACCAAAGGGGTAACGTGAGGATACTTGGACTCCGGGTTGAGTTCCAAATGAGAGATAAATTTTCTGGAGTCCCGAGTGGACTATATATGTATAAATATAAAATGATTTATGGGTGAAGGAGAGGATACCTATATATTGTATTATATATATAGAGGTCAACCCGATTAATAGTTGTGAGTCTGATGATGTGTCACAGAGGAAGTTCACGAGGTGATGCCCTATGACCCCCCCCCCCTTGCGTAGGAAGTGGGATCCCTGATAAAATAAAGGTGAGGCGTGACTTTCCCATAGGTTATAACTCCCTAAAACTGTGCTGTACACATAGAATCCGTTGTTGGCTAGTCAGAATGGGTGCTTGTATTCTTGAGAGATGCATGGTGGCACAGTTGGGATCAGCGTGAACATCCAACTATCACAATATCAACGACATTCATTACATTCACGTGTTTGTAATGGCCATCATGTTTGGCTAGTAGTATAACTGCTCATGTCATTGCATCTAATAAACAAACCACTGCATTTCTTCATGGCATGACATACATTCATGGACATGCATTCAAAAATGTCTCTTGGATTGTATATTGTACTTGCTGAGCACGTAACTCAAGCCTTTCTGGCTTCCAACATTTCAGGTGACATGACTAAAGATGTCAGACCGCCGTGGTGGATACCTCGAGGACTTGGAGCCAAAGACGAGAAGGCTTAGCTCCCTTTTTGCTTATTTACCATTTCAGACCTTGTTGTATTTTGATTGGAGTAATTGAACTCCTTTTCTTGTTAGGTTGTGTTATCACCCTCCTCTTGTATTCATGGTTTTGTTGTTGATGTATTTGAACGATGCATCGGTTTGAATCATCTATATATTTGTTCTAGCTTCCGCTGTTGTATCCTTTCGGGGAATTGTTGGATTACTAGATGTACTTTTGGGCGAGCCATCCCTTAGGAGAGTGTAGAGGACGGGTGAGAGTGATGCCTAGAATCCTAGGACTATGCTTATGTGTTTATGAAGCATATCCTTGAATTCTGGTCGTGACACTTTCCATACGAATTTCTTATGATTTTAAGATCATTAGGAGTATATAGGTCATTAGGTTAGGGTCTAAGGCCATCTCCAATACTTTCCCTATAATTTTCCGTATTTTGGGGATACGTTTAATTAAAAGTCATATTTGGTGAAGTACTCTCCAATCCTTTCCCTATATTTTTTTTCTCAAATCTTTTTAAGAATTTCAATTTTATCCTATAAGTCTTTTTTATTTAATTATTCCCATCAAATTTGATTTCCTATACTTTTTTCCCTCCAAATTTTTTTTCCCTCTCAATTTTTTATTCTCTCTCAAATTCTTGAAAAGTCAATTTTTCCGTCCAATTTTAATTTTTTCCTAAATTATATTTCAACTATTATTTCTTATAAATTGACCCTTCCCATGTATCATTCATTACTACCCTCATCTTTAACCAAAGCTCAATTGAAAGCCTTTAAAATTAGCTTTGGTTACTTCTCTTCCATCATCATCATCATCATCATCATCTTCTTCTTCTTCTTCAGATGACGAGGAAGAAATAGCGTCAGTTGTGGCTTTTTATTGGACGAATCATAATGCAATGTTGGAAATCTTAAGAGGCGAGGCAGAACAACCCAACATACACGATGGTTCTGTTCCAAGATGTAGATACATCCGTCGCGAAAGAAGAAAGGGTTACGATTGATTGTTCACTGATTATTTTGCCAAAAATCCAGTTTATCCACTTTCAACGTTTCAAAGACGCTTTCGAATGACGCGTGATTTATTTATGCGAATTCGTACTGCTATTGAAGCACATAATCCTTATTTTGTTCAAAAAATGGATGCATGTCATGTTCTTGGATTATCCCCCTTCAAAAGATGACATCATCGATTAGAATGCTTGCATATGGAATGACGGTAGATGTAGTTGATGATCAAGTGCGAATTGGGGAAAGTACCGCAATCTCAAGTTTAAAACATTTTGTTGATCTGTTATCGAAATATTTGAAGAAGAATATCTCAAATCTCCAACAGAAGATGATATTGCTAGATTATTGATTGTTGGGGAGACTTGTGGATTTCCCGAAATATTGGGAAGCTTGGATGGCATGCATTTGGAGTGGAAGAATTGCCCAACAGCATTGCAATGTTAGTATAGCGGGTATGTCAAAACACCTACTATAATTCGTGAAGGTGTAGCCTCTTATAACTTATGGATTTGACACTCCTTTTTTGGGATGCCAGGATCTCATAATGATCTCAATGTCTTGGATCGTTCTCATTTATTTTCTGTTCTCGCCCAAGGGCGAGCCCCCCAGCTAATTTTTTTATTATTGAGTACACCTACAATATGGGATATTATCTCGCTTATGATTGATATCCTAAATGAGCAACATTGCTTCAGACAATTTCTTCTCCCCAATGAGCAAAAAAGCAACATTTCATTATGATGCAAGATTCAATGAGAAAGGATGTGGAGCGGACATTTGGGGTACTCCAATCTCGATTTGTAATTGTATGTAGACCAGCATGACTTTAGAATGTTGAAGCACTTGGGGATATAATGAAGATGTGCATTATTTTTCATAATATGATCGTTGAAGATAAAAAAAGATAGCTATTCTGATTTTGATTATGACACATCAGGACAAAACCCACAAGTAATAGTTTCGCAAGAGCATAACAATGACTTTGAATCCTTTATATCTCATCATGTAAGCTAAAATTTGATATTTCAATGCCCATTACGCTCTCCGCATTGACTTAGTTGAGCATCTGTGGCAACGTCATGGAAATAAGTAGCTTTTTACATTTCGTAGGATGTAACTTTTAAAGGCTTTTTAATTTAGTAGGAATGTAACTTTTAAATGCTATTTTAATTTAGTAAGGATGTAATTTCTAAATTTAGTAGGGATGTCACTTTTGAATTTAGTCGATTTAACTTAAATTTAGTAGAGATTAATTTTGTTGGAACAAGTTGTTACATTTTTATAATTGTCAGCATTTCATTCATTAAAAGAAATAGCACATTACATTCATAAAAAATGATAAATATTACATTAGTAGAGAAGACAATAAAAAATATTTCTATAGATTTATTATTTAGAATCTAGTATCTCTTGTTCGAGCAATGATACGTTGTTGAAGTTCCTTATAATAGGATCTTTACATAAGAGTTAAATTGGTCATGTAAATTGACATGATTTTATGATCCTCCTTGCTCTGTTCTCTCTCATTCATTTGTTCGAACATTTGTAAGGTTGTCTCCCTAATCTCAGCTTTTTTTTTTACGATCAACAACTTTAATTTGCTATTTTTCAATTTGACAAGAAAACATATTTGTTAACACTTCAACAACTTTAGCCTCATTGGATGCCATAGATTCAAATCTCTTTCTTTGTGATTCTTTCCTAGCTTTAATACCAATTGATCGTTTTGATCTCTCATCAGTAAAAGGATGTTGATCAAACTCTATATTATCGAGTGATATTGGAGTACTAGGATTACTCGAGGGAGTTGAAGGTGATGAAGTGTGGACTGTAGGTTTCTTGAAGCTTGATCCAACTTCATTCCACTTACAACTATAGTGCAATAATTTGCAACATGTATCAAATGTGAAGTGTTTTTTTCGGATAACATGATACATGCATTTAGCCTCATTGAGTTAGAAATATATATATATATACACATATATATCGAAAACTACAACTATAAATAATTTGTTTGCGAAAAGTACATTGTCTGCTTCTCAATCCACTTTGTTGTTTCATTTCTACTTGCTTAAGAAAACCAACGAATTTATTGGTCGCCTTTTAAATAATATCCCAAAGATGAGATAAATAATTATTATTTCTCCATATCTCAACATTCGATTGGGAAGATAAATAACCACGAACACGATCCTAAAACATCGTCATACTTTGATTATTTCATATAATTGGATCTTGAGAGACGGCCAACCAAGATTTAAATAGTGCTTCATCTTCCAAAATAATGAACGACTTACCACGTGAACTGCGATTATTTTGAATGATAATTTGTAGTCTGTGAGTTTCTTCTAAGTTATAAACAACTTACCACGTGAACTATGATTATTTTGAGTAATAATTTGTATTCTGTGAGTTTCTTCTAAGTTATAATAATCATCAAAATTTTGATGATTATCTATTTTTGATGATAAAATGTATGAAAAATACAAGATAAAAAAAGACAAATATAATAATAGAATGGATGAGCTGTAGGGATTAAAGAGGGAATGTGAGGTTTTAGGTGGTTATGTAAACAGGGTATACGGTGGTTGCGGGTGAGAGTGGCAGAGACGGTGAGGTGTTGGATTGAAGGGATGAGCAGGGGGAAAATAAGATATTGAGTGGGGCGTTCGGTTGGTTTAGAGGCTCCGGGCTGAGGAAGACGACGGTGATGTGGCTGAATGGTGAGAATAGGGAAATAGGAGTTGGGTTTTCAGAGGGAAAGAAGAGCAGGGAGAAGATGGTTCAGATAGGTGGAGTTGAGATCGGTGGGAAGGAGGAATGAGGATTGTGACAAACCGAATCACTTAAAAGAATATTTAAAAAAAATCTTTTTTTATTTCTTTATTATATAAGTCTACTTGTCTAGTCGATTTTCAATCCGAGAAAATCCGTCCATGTGATGCATGTTGTGTGGGTTGATTTCTCTTATGGTCTTGATGTGATGTATACTAGTGACCTCCAAATATTTGAACTAATGGCGGACTTGTAAATAAGGTTAGTAATGGGGTGAAAGTTGGAATGGGTAGTTAAAACTAGTGGTTAGGATGAGAAGGAGAAACGTGAGGAGGTTTAGATGGATGACAAGTGGCAAGGGAGAGAGAGAGAGACCTTCTCTTTGGGAAGCTTGTGAGGCAAGTTTCATTTTCCTGGGTGTTGAGAATTTGGCTTAGAGAGAAAGAAAGAAAGGAAAGAAGAAGGGATGGATTTCTTGGCTTAGCATGGATTGAGGTAAGTATGGATTTTAGGTTTTAGATAGTTTTTTTCCCATTTTCCTAGAAAATTCATATGATTCATGATAGATTTGAATGTGTATTGGTTAGGTATTTTGATTTGTAGGATTTGTGTAAGATATGGAAGGTTTTAATTGTGAGATAGGGATATGTTGAAGGTGATTATGTTAGAATAGAAATGGTCTTGAAAACCCTCTCAAAATCCCTCCGTTTTCGCCATTTCGCGACTTTTGGTGACCCTTAGGGTGCGCCGAACAGGTCGCCAAATCATTTTATGGGCCGTAGGTGAACCTGCGGTGCACCGAACACGTCGCCGACCATGAACAATATGCCGAACTCATCTTCGGTGTGCCGAAGAGGCCGCCGAAGCAAAATACCACTTTCTGTAATGTACGCTAAATTACAGGTGGGTTCGCCCAGAGGTCGCTGAAAACCATCATCACCGAAAAGGTCGCCGAAGCAGGGTTCCAGTGTGCCGAAGACCCTGCCGAAGCACAGTAGTATAATATGATTATTAATGGTAGTGTAGAAAGTGAATGGTAGTTATGGTATACGATTATGATACTAAATAGCATGTTGTTACTTCTGTTGTGAACGAGAA
>JAUPMG010148870.1:0-11069 GCA_031762675.1 Pachysandra terminalis
CCTTAAAGGAATGCATCCCCCTTCAGCATATTTGATACTATTGTTAGTGCTTAGTGTATGAAACACATGGCCTGAGTTGCATCTTTCACTAAATTAAATTAAATTGTTGTATTATAGGTTAGTGTAAGTGCATTTGAATTTTGAGGAATACCCCAGTGAGGATGGGAGAGCTCTTTACATGCTTTTGATATATTAATTGCCACAACTCTTCACCACATACACATATCTGTATACTACTATTGATCACTATCACACACGGCCTAGAATAGGAAAACATAAGTGAATGCATATTAATTTAGGTTTACTCATATTGTTTATTTTATTATTTTTCAGATATCAGAAGATAGAAGCAAACTGAGAGAGCCGACATGGATTGGGTAGCGCACTCTGCTAGACCTATGAAATTAGTCTAGAACTAGATTTTTAAATACCTAGAAATTATAGATTTTTATTCTAGGCATTTTTAGTTACTTAAAGCTTACTACAACTGCTCAGGACTTCCGCTTATGATTTCTATTTGGGTAGCCACTCTCGTAGAAGTACGATGTGAAGGTTACGCTCGAACTGGAAAACCTACGTAATCGGGAATTTCCGGTTCGGGACGTTACAGAGAAGCTAGTGATAGCTCTCCTGATTTGGTTGGTCTTTTCTATGGGAAAATACTTTTGAAGGAACTCGTGTTTCAGTTGAGCCCATGTGGTGATACTATTTGCTCCCAAGGAATTTAGCCAATACTTGGCTTTATCCTTTAGTGAGAAGGGGAATAACCGCATCCTTAAAGCATCATCGGAAAAATTATGCAATTTGATGGTAGAGCAAATTTCGAGGAACTCACCGAAGTGCTTATAAGGATCCTCATTATTAAGTCCAAAGTAAGATGGAAGCATTTGGATAATGTTGGACTTAATCTCATAATGGCTTGCCGTGACTTGCGGCAGCTGAATGCATGAAGGAGAGGTGTACGTGTAAGGGATATAGTAATCCCGAAGCAACACAAGTCTCTCTCCTGCTGCTGGTTCCATTAGTTCTGATTTATGTCTTCCTACCAAGTTAGAATCCTTTAAGTTTTTTCTAAGGGTCCGTTCTAATTCTTGGTCGCAAGAAACAAGTTGTAGGGCCAAGGATCTCCTACCTAACATGCACCAATAATAGTAAAAATCCGAAAAAAACAAAATACCTGGCTCTGTGGCTGCTGGAAGTTAATTTAGCAATTCTGGGCAGTTCGGTTGCACAGTCGCTCGATCGTACTTATTTCCGCTCGATCGTTTTTTTTTTTCGATCGATCACTTTTTCGCTCAATCTTAAATTTGCGCTCGATCTACTGTGCACGCAAAATCTTGAAACAGACACAACACAGAGCCGTAAAAAGAAATTAAAAATTCAAAACTAAAATCTAACGAATTCTAATAGACCTAATTTAACAAAATTAGTAATCTAAACCGTTAGAAAGTCCCCGGCAATGGCGCCACAAATTGATGTGTTAATTTATAATCACTCGCAATAGAACGAATCCTGGATAGGGCTATTTTGAGGGTGTCGAACCTCAATGACTGAATGGGTTTAATTTACTAAATTACCAGATTAAATCTAACAAAATTAATTAGACAAAAGAAAAGGGGCTATTATGTTCTAGTCTAAAAATCAAAATAAACTTAATTAAAATCTAAAAACCTATGTAAACTAATTAAAAAGGAATTAATCAATTAAGAAAGGAGCAGAATATTGATGATCCCTTTAACCCTTAAATTATGGTAATTTCATGATTTCCTAGGAGTTAATTCATTGTTGAAAATTGATTTGTGTGGCTACAAGCACACACAACATCCCAAAAGGGTATTATGCTAGGAATAAGCATAGCCTATCTGTCGATTTCTCTAGGCATAAGCTATCAAATCCCTAGATATAAATTACATTATCATGTGTGGTAACAATAACCCATCTTCGGTTGGTACGGACGGTCTACCTACACTAACTAATCTACTTGTAGTACAACCCTTCTTCCCTAGGCATGGCCTATGAAATCCGTCATATGCATCATGTCTTTAAGCACTATTGCATGATTAGTATTCCTATAATCACAGAAAATGGGAATACTGTGGGTTCAATCCTAATAAAACTAACGGCCGATTATTTTATTAGGTTGATTATTAAGCAAGTAATCCGATTTCTATAAATCCTGCTAATCATGCAATCATTCAACAGTGAATTAAACAACCTGAAATTCCATGAAATTAGCCATAAATCAAGTGTTAGAGTTTACATCAATACTCCACAAAGGAGTTTAGCCGCTCATGGTTGTCTGACCTTCAACGAGATTGTAGAAGATCATCCCCACGATCTGCATCCACCCCAGCATGCACGGAATACGAAGAACGACGAAGAACGCGAAGAACAACACAAAGAACAATGATTCTCACGAATCATTTTGCAAATTAAACTCTAACTCGGCTCGTCCCCTCTAAACATCCTAAAATTAGTCTTATATTACATAATTCATACTCTAAAAGCTATCTAGAAGAATTTGGAATACAATCCCTAACGAACTAAAACTCCTTCTTATTCACGTAACTGCTGCTGGGCATCAGTCGCTCGATCGCACCACGCATCCGCTCGATCGCATATTTACGATCGATCGCAAATTCGATCTCTCCAAATTCCGATCGATCGACTGTGAACTCTGCTGGACTTTCTGAGGTTTTTGGACTTGATACTTGGTCTTCCTTTTGGGCTTCCACCGTGGCCTTCCTCCATCAACTTCAAGGTATACTTGGGCCTTGATTTGGGCCTTGTTCATCCCTTCTCACGAACCTTGAAGCTTAGTTTACTTTGAAGCTTTAATGGACTGGTTAAGCTCATTTTCTCCTCATCATCCTTAGACCTGCAAAACAAAAAATATGCATTAATTCATTCACATTATAATAATTCTAAGACTAACAAATAACAGTAATAGGTCTTAACGGATAAGTGTTACACACTTATCAAAATGTCACATCCCAAACTTAAGTGATCTCAAAGGAGTCCCTAATAAGTCTGGAACATAGCTCCCACTCCATTGGTAGTCAATACATTGTCAAGTTAAGATATTCCTTGGGCGCATCATAGTTCTAAGGGACTTCGACCTAGAGGGGACGATTCCCCACTTATCTGTGATCAAGGGCAACAAATCCAAGGAATTCCAATTGTAAAATCCTCAGGGAATTCTAAACAAGCATTCAGGAATCACTCCTTAATAGTCCATAGGACCAAATAGGTATATTGGGATAGCTAGTTCCTCAACTCCAGAAATATATTTGTATACAACTCTCCTCACCTATTATGATTTTCAGATCACAATAATCTCTGAAATATCCTTAAAAATCCAAGAGTATGGATTTACATGCAAAAGGGTTGACCTATTGACCAAATCCATTGTCATAAGGCATATGAGGTGCAAGTGATATATTGTACATTAACTAAGCATAGAATACATGTGTGCAAGGTGCAATATACCTAACTAACATGCTGGAAATTAATTAAACATGAATTATAAAGCATATCGAAATATCATGTGTCCACCAAATATAGCAAAAGAGTCCATAAGGATATGAATAAACTAAGTATGTACAATTTAGCAAAAGTGATGTTAGAATCAGTCTAATGAGATCAAAATATATATGCTCATAAATTTCCAAGTCAAATGGACCACATTGGTTATTCTTTGTGTACCGAGGGGTCGCTAAGCTGCGTTCTACGTGCCTTTGGCGGCCTGTTGGCGCACCGAGGGGGTCGCCGAGGGGTCCTAATTGGGTTCTGGTCAAATGGTCTCGCTCGGCGTGCTTTAGGCGCGCTGAGTGGGATCTCGGTGTACTTTCCAGGGGCATATTTTTCTCTCTGTGACGCTCGGCGTGCCTTCGGCGCGCAGAGTGGAGCTTTGGTGTACAAACTAGGGACCTAAAAATCCAACTATGGGGATCGGTGTGGTCTCGCTCGAGTCGAGGGTTTGCAGTTGGTCTTCTGGGTGTGTTCGGCGAGGGTTCGGCGCACCAAGGGGTACGCCGAACATCGCGAACTGGCCAATTTGGCCTGTTTTTGACTCTTCAACTTACTTCAAAAAAAGTGCTTAAGTATCCCTCCTTAATCTTGGATTCCGTAGAAAACCCAATAAACAAACATAAGAAAACATCATTAGATTATTACATATCAAATCCACCATTAAACTTTGGAAACTAAGATGAAAATTTGAAAAACTTCATACTATTGAAAGTCACTTTGAAACACTACTAGAACTATGAACTAAATTATCCTTGAGTACTTACCTTGATGTTGAAGGTTGGTGTAGAGAACTACACCTCTTTATCATCTTCTTCTTGTTTTTCTTCTCCAAGTGATGAATCAACCCTCCCAAGGCCTCATGTTTACATAGGCACTTTGGAGCTCTAAAATTAGTAACAAAGAACTTTTAATCTTAAGCATTCATTGGGAATTATTAAATCTCAGCCCTTAGATGGATTTCCTAGCCCATGTGGCTTATTTCTAGGTTGGTTGTGTTTCTATTTTAGATTTTGAATCCTAGTTAGTTACTAACTTTGTTTTGTAGATAATACTTCTAATTATAAGTTTTGATATCTGAGCCATTGATTGGAGAGTGAAATCTCCTGCAAGATCTTAGCCACTCATTCAACTTTAGAGGTTATGATTGTGTGTTGTAGCTTAGTTTCTTAATTCTACCCAATCACAATTGGTCAAAAGTAAAATAACTTGGCAGTTACTTAAATTTTTAAACTAACCCCTAATTTTATCGTATTTACACATAAGCCATATCATTTGTTTGGGTTATTACAATAAACAAGTGCAACAATATTTAAGATTGAAGGATAATGCCACTCTTCAATGGTAATTCATAGGTAAAAATAGAATAGTTAATATATGCAATAATGATATGAATAATGTATATGATGTAATGTGCAATGCAATATGCTGGTTTAGTTATTAATGCATGTTGTGCACTTGGCAAGTGTAATCACCACGTGTGATCTAAGACAAACAATATGATATGAAATATGCATGCTATTTGGTATTCAAATAGAGTAAGTTCCCACTAGATGCAATCAAAACTATCCAAGATGTCCCACAAATGTGAATGCCATTCCCCCATACATGGCTACGATAGTGGATTATTCTATGTGCGCAACAAAGTTTCTAGGCGCTTAAACCTAGAGGGCACAATCCCCCCACTTATTTTTGATCAAGGGAAAATATCCAAGGCATCACAATGTGAAGTTTCCTTAGGGAGTCAAACTTATTTAGAATAGCTAACATAATTTCACTCATTCATTTGCCCATAAGAAAACATTTTTCTAAAGAAACAAGGGTTAACATAGGTTTATTGGGATAGCGAGTCCCTCAACACATAAAATCAGTTCACTTGGAACTCCTCACCAATATTATGATTCAAAAATCATAGGAACACTTATTATAATCATAAACTCCAGCAATATGAAGTTATGACGGTCAAGTCAACGTATTAGACCAATACAAGGTCATTATACAAAAATATAGGCATATGTTGCGCAAGTCTAGAGATCCATGCACATTAACTAATCAAACAATTTGTGTACATGATAAAGTGTATTATTAGATATAAAACATGTCCATAATAAGTTTAGAGCCCAAAACAAGTTCAATCAAAATATCACCCGTTGGTCGGATATAACAAATCTTCCATAAAGAAAACACAATGCAAAATATTCATAGTTCATCAATTCTAACATCATAATTAGTATAAATAGGTCAAATATAACATGTATGCAAAGTTTCACATCAATCGGAGCATAATCACAATGTTTGGTATGCCGAGGGTCTCCCCTGAGGTATGCCGAGCACTATCCTCGGGTGTTTCGGTAGACCGAACTCCTTTGGAAGTTCAACCATTAATTACACTTTTGTGAATAGGTGTAATAAAGTCAATTAATATGAGTACAAGATGCTTTAATATGATTGAACACCCGAGCACTGTCCTCGGGTGTTTCGGTAGACCTTTCGGTATACCGAACTCCTTTGGAAGTTCAACCATTAATTACAGTTTTGTGAATAGGTGTAATAAAGTCAATATAATATGAGTACAAGATGCTTTAATATGATTGAACCTCAGATCAAAATATCAAATGTTGGCAGGCGTAGCAAAAACCTCTTTAATAGTTACTTTATGCAAAGTATTCATCAAATACAAATTCTAACACCACAGGTGGTCTCAAATAGTCATTTTAAACATGCATGCACAATTTCATAGCAATCGGAGAACTTTAAGTTTTTGGTATCCCCTAGGTCCCCCCTCAGGTTCCCCTGAGATTTTCGGTATACCCCTCGGTATACGTAACCCCCCTTGGCAGCTTGGATAGTGAACAAGTCTGTGTTTTCAAGTTTGACGTCTCTTCGGTCATTTGGCCATAACTTTGTGTATACTTATCGAAATCACCTCAAATTTATTTTGCTGTGCTCCTAATGAGCAGGAGAATCAAAAAAATATAACTTGGGTGGTCATCACACCTTTCAGCATGCCGAAGGGTCTGCCAAACCTTCCTGTGTGTTTGTCGGTATACCGTTCCGTATAACGAGTGGTTTGCCGAACCTTGTGGTTTCTCCAAAAACTCCATGGTTTCATCCTTTTCCATTCTTATATCATAAAACTTCGAAAAGAAACACATAATGAATTATAATTCCAAATAGAACCCATAATTTACTTCACTCAAAAATCTTACTTAACGAACCTTGACCATAGCATGGTATTCAAACCCAGAAATTCATATTTAGAGCAAAGTTTATGAATGAGAAGTAGAAATAATGATATACTATGTCATACTCAAGGATTATAACATGTACACCTAGTTCAAATCGAAAATAATGTTTTACTCGAATACTTACCTGGGAAATTGGTTGGTGTTTGAAAATCACACCTTCTTCTTCCTTCTTCTCCAAGCAATTGATCAATCTCCCATTGTTCAACAAAGACCAGAGTTTATAGATTCCTAGGAACTTACTAATCTAGAATTTAGAAGTCTAACTCTCAACCCTTAGATTAGATTATTTAATTCCCATCCCTTGGATTGACATCTTAGCCTTAGTTGGTTACTTTCTAAACTAAATTCCTTCTAATAAAGAGTTGTTTCTAATTCGTTAAATTTGAATTATTATCCTAGTGTTAGTTGGGTAGTTACTATTTACTTCTTAATTTGAATCCCTTCTAATAGAGAGTTGTTTCTAATTATTTACCCTTGACTTAGTATTCTAGTCTTAGTTGGCTAGTTACTATTTACTTCTTAATTTGAATCTCTTCTAATAGAGAGTTGTTTCTAATTCCTTATTAAATCTCAACCATTAGTTTACATTGAAGGTTTCTATGAGATCCTAGCCATTAATTCATATTTGAGATTCCTACAAGATCCTAGAAATTAATTTATATATTGAGATTCCTACAAGATCCTAGCCACATGTTTTAACCTAAGAAAGTTATGATTGTGTGTGATGCACTTAATTTCCTATAGTATAACCCACCAATCATAAGAAGTCAAAGTCAAATATGACAGCTAATTACTAAAATTTTAAAGTAGCCCCTAAGTTTTTATTAGTTACACATTAACCCTATTATTTTTGTTTGGGTTGTTAAAGTCTACTCTCCTTAAGAAAATTTCGTCCTTGAAATTTGCTTACCTTACCGAAAAAGTTGAGGATACTTACTTTGAATATGTTTCTATAACTATTTAAACTCTTGTTGAATTCAAACAACACCTTCACTTTCTTCATCTTGTTGTTATTCTAGAGTATAGACTTGCCCATGTTGAGTTTGTTGTTGTGGTACTCCATTCATGTTCCCCTTTAATAGTTGTTGATGCTGTAGACCCTTCCTTGTTGAGTCTGCTACAGTTGTACCGGTTTCTTAGGAAACCAACAATCCCTCTGACGATGTCCCAACCTTCTGCAGCATGCCTTTCCAAAGTCTTGAGTGTTAGTTGGTTCTTGTGATGAGTTTCGCCATTGGTTTGTTGGTTTTTGACCATCTCTTTGATGGTGTCCAGTCCTTCCACAGTTGTAACACTTCCTATTTGGAGCAAACCTTGGAATGTTCATTGCTTCTCATGTCCTCTGCCGTTTTTTCTTAACATTGCTTGGTAGTTCCTAGGGCTCATTTCCTTCTTGAATTTCTTAATGCTACGAGTATTCCATTGTGTTTCAGATTGTTGTGGCATTAATTGAGATTGAGCTTGTGCTTGTTCTATCAATGAGGATATCTCTCGAAAGACACGATAAACTTTAGTTAGTTGCGGATCTTGAGTATCAGCTTTAGTTGAGCTAGTACTCATGTTACCTCTTCTTCCACTAGCTATTCTGAAAACATGATGATTAGTAAGTCTGTAAAATAAGAGGAATCTGCTTACACTTAGGTTAGCAACCAATGTTAGTAGTAACAATCAACAAAATGAAAACTTTTAGAATATCAGCACAAAGAAAACTTCTAAAATATCATCACATCAAAAACTCATGGAATTGATTGAAACATAAAACTATAGGCTCTGATACCACTTTTGTCATATCCCAAACCTGGAAATTTCAATGGAGTCCCCAGATTTAAGTTGTAAGTCTCACCCCATATCCTTATGAGAGTGGATAAACAATACATTACCAAATTAGTGAATTAAGTAAGATAATGTATAAGATAAAGTTCTAAAAAAATAATATTATTAAGATAATTTCCATCCCAAAATAATCTTCAAACAGAAAATAGCGGAATAAAAAAGAACTAGTCTTATCCTTCAAATCAATCCCTATTAACCATTGAGAATCAAACCTAATAAGTACTAAATTATAGCAAATAAACCCTACTACAAGTTCTACTAAAATCATCAAATAAAGTCCTAATAATGACTTTATCTTCATAGTATCCTTGTTCTCCATCTTGGTCTTTATGGTCTTGTTGTCCGTCATCTATAGGTTCTGAAATATGTTGTGCTTGTGTCACACCCCAAAACCAGTAGCCCGAATCCCTAGGTGGGAGGCACTGATCCCAAGGTGCAACCTTTGGGTTCCATTACTGAAACACGGATTGCCATATCAAATCACAAGTATGAAAGTAAAATGCATTACCTTTATTAAATATTCAGAGTGCGGAAGTCAAGACATAACAAGATTACATAAGCCCTTGTGACTTTAGAAGAGTCACAAGTACAATATTGAAATTACAATAATTACAACCAACACTACAATAAAATAAACTTCCTATATACACTATCATCACCAACTAGGAATGAAATGCTGTCTCGGATCGAATCAGCATCCAGTCTCTGTTGGCTCCTACTCATCATAACCTGCAACATGATAAGTCGCATGAGCTTTTAATGCCTAATAAGACCCTATCTGTCGTCCATCTTCATAAGATATTATTAAGTAAATAATTCTTAAACAGAACCAATTCACTTTATACAAGACAAACCAAATCTAACCATAATAAGTTACCAGATGAAGAATGATATGCAAAATGATATGATAACATGCAGATGCTCAAACAAGAATTCAAGTATGATATGAATGATGAACTAAGCTCATTTAACTAGTTAAGTGCCTCTCATTCTTCCAATTCAGTAACAATATTTAGGGCATAGGCCAATAGGAACTGTCGTAAGTCCCTTCCTCATTTTAGTCTCTAACCCATGGCGAGGGACAAAATCAATGCTATTTAGGAATTCCAACCAATGCTAGATTTAGAGTGTATAATACTCACGAGATTCCACCCTCCATATTGACCACCTCCCGGGCACATTTAACAATTTCATAAGCCTAGGATGCAATGCATTATTAACTAAGAACCAAATGATAATAGCCAATGGAAACTATCCACGTGCTCATTCATGAGGATAATCTGTTTGGAAACCATCATAAGTTTCCCAAGTATTATTTATACTATACAATTCAATTTACAATTCTAACTATCAATTCAGACTATGCCAATGTCAATATATATTCAAGTTCAAGGGTGAGTGATGGTTACAAACTATTATGGAACCTCGGGTTGATGACTAGGATCAACCTCGAGACGATAAACCAAATACTAATGCAAACCATACAAGTCCACATCACTTTCCAACCCACTTGTTCTAGATACTATGCACCTATGTGTGCAAGGTAAGTTTGGTCAATTTGGAAATCTAATCAATGGTTTGGGGCATACCACGAGGCTCAAAGGGTGGTTCTCACCAGTAGGGTTAGAGCTATCCTTCCTCCTTTGACTCACTGAGACTAGTTTTCAAACTCTTGGTGTATCCCACCCCACTAATGACAATGTATCACTCAAGGTGATTAAGTACAACATGGTTTAGGTCTATATGGTCATACCATGCAAACATCAATTATCGCAATTGGGTCTAGGTCTATTTGGTCATACATTGACCCTAATACGATGTCAAACCAAGGTGGGACCAATTCCCAATCAATACAAAAAAAATCAAACTACAGGTTCCAGTCTGCAGATACTGCCTCCGTTGGTACCCTTGCCAGTGTACCAGTGGGTACCGATGGGAGTTTTAACTCTGTTTTTATGTCCTTGTCGGTACCCTTACCGGTGTACTGATGGGTACTGACAAGGCCTACTGTACTATTTTTCTTATGGGTTTCTAGATATCGGGATATAGATCCCAGATTCAATTTGGGGTTATTCCTAATGGTCACAAAATCAATCTTATTTAACCAAGAGGCAAACCAAGCAATCAATTACATCCAAATCATCAAATCAATCGATTAAACATCAAACCCTAATGTATTCAATTCCAAACTAGATCTATTATTAATTTACACTCAAAAACATGAATTCAACACTCAATAACATCTTAATCAGATTATACAGAAAAAGTGACGTACCTTCTCCTCTCCCTAAGATTTAGATCCTTGATGAGTATCTAATACTCATGCTTTTAGACCTATAACTTATGTTAGTTAGCTTTGATTGAATCATAACGAGAATGGATAAATACATATTTTATGTTTTGCAGGATAAATGAAGAAGAAAAAGGAAATAGCTTAATTCAAGCTATTTAAGGCTTTAA
>JAUPMG010148881.1:0-11068 GCA_031762675.1 Pachysandra terminalis
CTATATACACATATGCACAATAATTTAATTCAAATAATTTAAATTAGAGGCAGAAATTAATTTAGGGAGTTTAGGTCATTACAGTGGTAGGTGTTGTCACGACCCAAACTTAAGCTAATGCACGTGGAACCCCTTAGGTTCGAACCGTGACTCTCACCCCAACCGAGATCGGGAGTGGTAATCAATACAAGAGTCAAACCATATAATTAAGTAAAACTTAAAGGAAATTAACCTTATTGAAATTAATTAGAAAACTACTAACTCTATTACATCCAAAACACTTAATGAAATCACAGCAGAAAATAAATAAAAATACTAACTAAAAAGTGAAATAAAAACCTATTACAGAATTCTAAGTATAAATCATTAAAAACAATCATCTAGTCCAGCCACATAAACCTCATCTTGTTCCCCATCTAAATTCCCTGAAATGGTTGCGCAAAGGCGTCAGCTACACTTAGCTCAGTAAGTAATCAATTAAACAGTTTTTTAGATTGGAATAGGGTCAAAGCCACTCTCCAATGACACACAGACTAAAACAGATTATATGCAATTAATGACAATAATAATGCAACATAATGTGATGTGCAATGCAAAGTGCAGGTTCAATTATTAATGTATGCAATGCATGCTCATGCAATAGATAAATATGATTACCATATGTAATCCATGAACATGAATATGATATGAAGTTAATGCATGTTGTTTAGCATTCGATTAGTGTATGTTCACACCAGATCTGAGTTCAATATCCAAGAATGTCTCACAATGGTGGATTCATTCCCCAATATATGGCAATGTGATAATTGAACTATTCTATGTGCGCATCATAGTTTCTATGAGCTTCGACCTAGAGGTCAAAGCGCCTCTATTATTTTCGATCATAGGGAATATCCTAAGGGGCCACCATGTGAACTTCTCCTTTGTGATCCATACATTAGCCGATCTACTAATAGAATTCACTCATATGGTTCGGATTTTGGGTATCACTAACGTAAACTTCCCTCACCTATCATCTTTCCACAAGTCTCTTGGGATAATCCCCTCACCTTGAGAATAAACAAAATTGGTATAATGGGAGTGTGATTCCCTCAACACATATAATAACATAAAATGGTCCATTCGGAACTTCCTCACCAATATCATATCATGATAGCACTCATTATTTCCATAATATCCAACAAATGGATTTATGAGGTTAGTCAAGGCATTAGTCCCGTACAAGGTCAATAATGCAAAATGGGCTTATGCTGTGTAAGTTTAGTGTTGGTGCTCATTAATTAAGCATACAATAAGTGTACAATGGTGCAATGAGTCTAGATGATCAATATAACTATCAAATTCATAGTATATGTCTCATGATATCTAAATAACATCAATGCATGATCAATTATGATAAAACATGTGAAATTCTCAATCAGGTATGTAAACCTTTAATTCATGTCATAAACATATCATTAATATCACATAATCACTTTAAAACTATCATTGAAATCAATCAATTAATAATCAACAAAACCACCTTAAGTGGCTTAAACAGGGTTTAAAATATGGGTTTCAGGGGCAATTCCGGCAGGCTAACCGGCACACTGGTAGGCTGCCGGATTGGGTTTTTTGTGTTTTTCAGATTTGACATACAGTCGGTATTTTGGTCATAACTTTGTGTATACTTATCAGAATCACCTCAAACCTATTTTACTGGGTTACTAACGAATAGGGATAGCTTGGAAAAATATAAAATAAATTATACAAAATACATACATAGGTCCTGTAATAGATAGTTCAGATTTGTATAATTTTCCAGTTTAGTTCTTATGTAGAAAAGTATAGAAGATATAGATTTTTAAGGTTGTGCTATGTCATACTCATTGACTATGACCTAGACACCAAGATTCAAATAAAAAATAAAGAGTAATTGAATTACTTATAGTGCTCTAGCTCGTCGGATCTTCTTCTTCTTCAACCTAGTTCAAGTCTGAACTGTTCTTCCTTAGCTTCAAACTTCAGTTCCAGCAATCTTCCACACACACCCTCTCTCTCTCTCTCTCTCTCTCTCTCTCTCTCTTAGAATTATAATCCACACATCCCTTAGTGTTCTTATATAGTTTTTAATGTTATCTCATAGTTAGTTTATGAGTTATACTAAGTTTAGGATTATGTTTGAATTAGATTAGTTAATTTACAGCCTTTAGATTTAAAGTGTCCTAGTTCTAGTTGATTTTAATGATTAGTCTTATCCTATCTTCATCCTAATTAGATTAGGTTCCTTGTCTTTTAATCCTAACCTTTAGATTAGACTAATAGTTCCTACGAAATCCTAAGCATTGATTTTTAAGTGTTCTAATCATATTAGGAATACTAGTGGGTGTTCTAATCATGGTTTAATTAACATGAAATTTACTTATTAATTAACCTAATTGGGCTTTAGCTTATATGGGCCTTAGTCTTATTGGGCTTTACTTAAGTCCAACTAATTAATTATTAGAGTTCGGTCCTATTTGGTTAGTTCTAGATTAATCTATTAATCCAGATTATTAATGACCTTTTATTCATAACTTATAATTTTAATTATATATTATCTTGTTAATCACCTTAGGTTAGTTGAATTATAGCCACACATTATAACTTAAAGAGTTATGATTGTGTGTGAAGCACTTTAGTTTCCTATTGTGTAGCCCACCAATCACAAGTAGTCAAAGTCAAATATGTAACTACTTACTAAAATTTAAATTCACCCTATTTTATTTACATTCTAACTCCTATA
Source organism: Pachysandra terminalis (assembly GCA_031762675.1). Classification (NCBI taxonomy): domain Eukaryota; kingdom Viridiplantae; phylum Streptophyta; class Magnoliopsida; order Buxales; family Buxaceae; genus Pachysandra; species Pachysandra terminalis. Next base: position 2,765 of record JAUPMG010148881.1, read on the forward strand.
CTTTCATTAATTATAATTTAGTCCCTATAAAAGTTCAGGTTATTATAGTCTACCTTCTATAAGAATATTTCTGTAATAACCCCATAAAAATAATAGGGTTAATAAATATTTAATATAAATTAGGGGTTAATGTGTAATTAATAAAAGTATAGGAGATAGGGTGTAATTAAAATGGGAGTTAATTTAAAATTTTTGTAATTAGCTATTATGTTTGACTTTTGACTGATTGTGATTAGTGGGTTGTACTAATAGGAAACTAGGTGCATCACACACAATCATAACTTCTTGAGTTACGACATGTGGCTAGGATCTTAAAAGATTCTTAATAAATAAATCAATGGCTAGGATTTTGTAGGAACGTTCAATTCCCAATCAATGGTTAAGATTAAAAGACTAAAAAGTAATAAGATTCTCCCTAAAACAAAATTGAAACAATTTAAACTAAAAGACTAAGGTTCTCAAAGGAAGACCTATAATTAGAAACCCACATGGGCTGGAAATTGAGTTAAAGGGAAAGATTCTAGAAACTAAAGGTTACTTCAAAGCTAAGCTTCTAACAAACAATAGTAAGAAACCCATATTAGAAACTAACCCACATGGGCTAAGATTTTCATCCAATGGCAGAGATTAATGACTCCAAATCAAGGGTTGAGATTAAAGGTTAGTAGTTACTAATTAATGTATCCCTAAGCACCTTTATATAAACCCAAGGCCTGTAGAGATTAATTCATTGCTTGGAGAAGGAAGAAATGGAAGAAGAAGAAGAAGAAGAAGAAGAGGAAGAACACAAGGTGTACTCACTACACCACACGATCAGATCAAGGTAAGTACTCAAGGATATCATTGTTTATGGTTTTAATAGAAGCATTGTTGTTTTTCAATTGTTTTCCAAAGCTTTACTTGTTTTCTAAGTTTTAATGGTTGGAGAAGGTAAGTTTATTTAAAAGTATTGTTTATCATGATCTTTTTATTGGGTTATGTTCGGAATTCAATATTAACCTAAGTTACCTAAGAATGTTTTGTGATTAGAGTTGAAGAAGATGACGACTTATGAACTTTTGACCAAACCCCGAGCTTCGGTAGACCCCTCGGCATACCAAAGCGTCCACCGAAACTACCCAGAACCGTTCGTTTTACCCCTCGGCATACCGAAGGTCCACCGAACCTAAAGGTTGTATATTTTGAATTATGGAAAGTGTACCGAAGGTCCACCGAGACCCCACCGATCTCAGAGACCCAAGTTAGGCTCACTGGTATACCGAGCTGACACACTCGGCATACCGAGACTCCACCGAGTCTGACAAAGTGACCAACCCAGAACCCCTTTGGATTTTTGTAGACTATTCGGTTTACCCAATAGTCCATCGAAACCTAACCGAGCCCATTCAGCAAACCCCTCGGTCTACCGAAATTCACATATTTAGGTTGTTTTATCTGGAATTTCACATACATGCATGATATGATATGATCTGATCTAATTGCATATCCTATTATATTAGTTCGAATCTATGTATATCATATGTTCACTCTTATTGGATCCTATTTGCTTTCATTGATCTCATTGGCTATGTTGATTATATGCTTGACCTACTTTCACATTACATGCTTATTTCATTATCTATGAATGCTATCATGTTAGTTAGGTTTATTACACATTGTACACATGAATTGAATGATTAGTTAATGAGCACACCATCACTTGCACAACATATGCCTATACTGTTGCATAGTGACCTTGTATTGGTCCAATGCATTGACTTGACCTTCATGACTTCATATTTTTGGAGTTTATGATTATCAGGAGAGTAATTATGATCTGGAAATCATAACAATAGTGAGGAAGTTCTAGGTGAACTATTGCATGTGCTGTGGGATTGGCCATCCCAATAGACCAATTGATTTGTAAGGGATATGTTCTATGTGATGATACCAAGAGACTTATTGAATGATAAGTGAGGGTTAGTGAAAACCCAATATCTGAATCATGTGAGTGAAACCCTGTTGGTAGATCGGCTATGGTTTGTTCTCAAAGGATGTTCTAGGTGATGCCTTGGGCTTAGTCCCTATGATCGAAATAAGGTGAGGTGCATGTAACCTCTAGGTCGAAACCCCTAGAAACTATGATGTACACATAGAATAATCTACTATTTTTGCCATGTATTGGGGGATGGATTCTAAGTGAGCATCCTTGCGTAGTATGATTGAGATCATTTGAGGAACCTACACTAGACGAATATTATACAGTTGCATTACATATTAGATTGTTTGTCATAATACTTAGGTGCACAGCATGCATTAATAATTGAACTAGCATATTACATTGCATATTTATCACATAATTATTGTATTGATCACTCATCACATGCTTAGTGCATATTAACTTCATGTCATGTATTTCACTTACCTATTGTTCATATGGATTACCTTTGAAGAGTGGCATTATCCCTACTTCAATTATAAACACTGTTAGACTTGTTTATTTACTAAGCTAACTGTAGCTTACGCTTTCAAGCATAATATTTTCAGAACCTATAGGTGACAGACGTGAGGATCAAGATGGTGGACAATGATGTTTTGAAGATAATATTTATTATTAGGGTTTTATTTGATGCTTTTAGTAGAACTTGTAATAGGGTTTTATTGATGTAATTCAGTACTTATTTTTAGTAGATAATAGGGATTGATTAGAAGCATGAAACTAAGAATTTTATTTTATTTTCCACTGCTATGTTGTGATTGTTTTGGATGTAAAAGACATATTTTGTCTATCTTTTCATTATTATATAAATTCTCAATTTTCACTTAATGAATTTGGCTATATATCGTTTATCCACTCCCATCTAGATATGGGGTGAGAGTTACAAACTAAATTTAGGGACTCCAATGAGATCTCTAGGTTTGGTTCCTAACAATTTCATCCTCGAAATTCAATATCCTCTCGATTAAGAAAAGTTGTAGACAATTACCTTGAAATTATCACTTGTTCATTTATCTCTCCGGGGGTTATATTGAAGTTCCCAGCCATTCTGAAAATTGGATGATGAGCAATCCGTTTAAGAAGAAAGAAATCTGCCACACTTAAGTTAGCAGCCAATGTTAGTAATAATAATCAACACACAGAAAACTTTTTAAATATCAACACCTTAAAAACTTTAAAAAATTATCGGCAATCAAAAACTTTTAGAATCTGATTTAAAACATGAAAAACTTAGGCTCTGATACCAACTTTGGAATCAGGGCCAAAAAACTTAGTTTCACAGGAAACTTAAGCTTGATACCAACTTTGTCACAACCCAAACTTAAGGTAACTCACGTGGAACTCCTTAGGTTTGAACCGTGACTCTCACCGCAACCGAGATCGGGAGTGGTAATCAATATAAGAGCCAAAACCATATAATTAAGTAAAACTTAAAGGAAATTAACCTTACTGAAATTAATTAGAAAACTACCAAGTCTATTACATCCAAAACACTTATAAATAATTATAAATAATAGAATGAATTATGAAACTATTCTCTTATTATATGCAAAGCTGTTTTATTATGATTTCTATCAGTTTAAAAATAATACAATCCACTTTAATAATAATATAGGTATGCATATATTTTGAGACTAATAAATTAACAACACCTAAGTGCTTTAATTCCAAGGACGAAATTCATTTAAGGAGGATTGAGTGTAACAACACTAAAAACTGAAATATTAAAATTCTTTTTATATAAGGGTATAATAGTAATTTAATAAGATAAGCTATATCCTTAAACACTTATGTAATAAACTATATACTTACCCTAATCTATATTACTATATTAAGACCTTATATAAACATACATAAAGACCTTTTATATTGTTTAAGGCTTATTTAAATAAGTGTGGTGCTTAATTGAAATTTCCTTGAGCTTAATTAAAAACAGTTGGGCTTATAAACCTTAATTGGGCTTAATTGATTAAGTATAGACCTTAATGAATTAATTAGCTTAATGGGCTTAAGGCCCAAAACCCACAATTTAAACCTAAAATATAGTTAATCTCGTTTTTAATAAAAACCTTCTGGAAAACTTGAGTTAGAAAGTGATTAGGATCCCCAAACAGCTTAAAAATGAACCTTATTAGTTGTATTAGGATTCCACATTAAATAAGATAATAAAACGACTAATTTAAGTAAGACTGGGACACTAAATAAGGATAATATAGATTCGAATTAGAATAGAACTTAGAAATTAAAAGAAGATAAATACTAAGTTAACTATAAGTAGGAACTTAGATCTAAAGGCCATAATTTAACTAATTATATTAAACGGCTAGGATTAATTAAGATAATTAAGGAATTAATCCTAAACTAATAAGGAAACTAGATTATATAATAATTAGAACACTTTAATTAACGGTTAAGATTGTGTAGGAACACATTAATCTAATCCAAGGGTAGATAAACAATCCTAAGCTCAAAAGGATAAGATTAGATAAGGTAATCATTAAGATTAGGATAACTGAAAATCTGATTAGGATTAAAGTAGGATAACACCAATGATTAACTCACACTAGAACTAGAACACTTTGATCCAAAGGCTGTAATTAAACAAGTCTAATCTAAAGGCTATTAATTAAGATATAATCCTAAACTAAGTATAACTCTAGATTAACTAAGGGACACATCAGAAAACTATATAAACACTAGAGGGAACGTGTGACCCATCATTCTAAGAGTGAGAGAGTATGGTCGAATCTGCTAGAACTCCAAAGAACTAGGAGAAGAAGAATAGTTCGTATTTAAACCAAGAAGAAGAAGAAGATCCGATGAAGAACAGCCATGGTAAGTAATTCGATTAATCTTTATTTTTTATTTTGATATAGGTGAGATGCCATATTCAGTGAATATGACATAGCACACTATTTCAAATTGAAGAAGAAGTTACTTTATTTAAAAAACTTATACTTTTCAAACATGATCATCCTATTGGAGGTAAATTGGTATTTTGATTCATATTTTGAGTTGGTTTGGTTTAGATTATGATTTTAATGGTAGTGTTAGTTGAAGGTTTTTGCTAAATTTAATTTAAAATACAAAATAATGCCGTTTGCCATGTTCTGGGCAGACCAACAGACTGTTGGCGTGCCGGTTTGCTTGTCGGTTCATCTAAGTGGGATCCGGCAGACCAACCAATGTGCCGGTTAGCCTGCCGGACACCATATGTATTGTTTGAATCCTGCCTAGCCCACCGGTAGACCAACCGGCATGCTGGTTAGGCTGCCGGTGGACATATTGTAGATACTTGTGAAAACTAGTCCCTGCCTAGCCTACCGATAGCTATACTTATCTGCATCTTTGAATTTTGGTCCTTGCCTAGCCTGTTGATGGCCAACCGGTGTACTGGTTAGCCTACCGATAGGGTTAAGGTCTGTATAATTCTTGATTTTAGCCCCTGCCTATGCTGCCGGCAGACCAACCGGCATGCCGGTTAGCCTGTCAGACAGCTCAGGTTTGCTTGGTTGTAAGTGTTACCTATTTATTTCGACATTGATTTATGCTAATTAATTGTTTGTTGATTTTTGATGGTTTTATAACATGATTTGATGAGTTAATTAATTGTTTGCCAATTTTAGATATTTTACATGATTCAACTTAAATTGAACACTAAGATGCATATACTATGTTTCAATCATTCATAATGAGCACTTAGAGATATTTCACTACTGTACACCAATTGTATGATTAGTTAATGTTCACAATCACTACACATGCTCAGCATAGCCTGATTGCATTATTAACCATATCCTGGTCAGGTGCTTGACGATACCATCAAACCTTCACATCACTTGAACGTACTGATCTAATTGAGTGTTGTTATGATTCTAATATCATACTTTGGTGAGGAAGTCCGGATGGACTGATTATTTAGGTTGAGGGATTTGGCCGTCCCAATATTACCCCTTTATTTTCATCTCAATAGTGTATTATTATACGTAACGGATGCCGAGTGAAATTCTGTTGGCATGCCTTTTATGTAAGACTCTCTGAGGTTATGATCCTATTTTTGGACGCCTTGGATTTTTGCATTGCCTTGACCGCAAATAAGTGGGGGGATTGTGCCCTCTTGGTCGAAACCCCTTAAAACTATAATGCGCACATAGAATATCTTACTGAGAGTGGCCCTGTATGGGGGGACGGTTCCATAATACGTCTTTCTCAGTAATTGATTGGTCTAGTGTGGGGATTACATAACTCGAATTCTAAACAGCATGCATGATTGCATATCATATGCATTTGCATGGATCACACTTAGTGATCACCCTTTCATTGTTGCGTGAGCATGCTTTGCATTCATTAATAACTGAACCTGCATTCATATTTCATTGCATTACATTTCATATCATATTTATCTTGTTATTACATATATATTATGTTTTGTCTGTGTTATATCATTGAAGAGTGGCTTTGTAACGACCTAAATTTTCTTGATTTTGTTAGTTCTGACTTCTGAACCATGTGATGGTTATTTACTTGTGTTTGGGTTAACCATCGAGTTAATCTGACCATGCGATCGGGTGTGTCGTGCCTTATGGGCATGCCATCACACACCGTAGCATGATCCTTTTTATAGATCTTGATGTGTGGTGAGGATTTTTTCAATCCTAGGGCTATGATCTATGTACATGATCTTTATTTTCTTTCTTGATTGGTATTGTGTGGCTAGGATTTTAGAAGAGGACTTTTTGGTAAATGAGTTAGCATACCAACTCCCACTCACCCATTCACCCTACTAACTCATGAGGTAAGAATATAGTTTGATTTGCTGATTTTTGGGTTACAACTTTAACCTACGGTTAGGGATTTCATATTTCCCTTTTCACTTAAGTAGAAACACAACCTACTCTTAGAACATTTTCTTCCCTTCTTATTTTTGGCTTACTTGGAGACCTTGGAGAAGGAGAAACCTAGGGCTTGAAGAAATCAAGCATTTTCTCCCTCATCTCTCTCAGGTAAGTGGATAAATTTCATTCTAGTTGATGATTTGGATAGTGCCATGGTTGTTGGCCATTGAAAACCCTTGTTTACCTTCTTTTGTTTTCAATGATTCTCCATATTTGCACAAACATTTGTGTTTGATAGTCCATTTTATGATAGAAGTGTTATTTGAATAAGAATGGTTGAATAATGCCCTTATTTGGACCTTCTTTTGCTTGGGGTGGAATTTCGGAATGAAATCCCCGTATATTGCCTGTTCACGATGTTCGGTGACCTACTCGGTGCGCCGAACGGCTCGCCGAATACCTTCAGGAAGCTTCGGCGGACTACTCGGTGCGTCGAGAAGGTCGCCGAGCACCCTGAACAAATTCCAGACCTACTGGAATTGTCGCCTAATGACAGTCAAAGTGACGAGCGAGGTCTCAGTGCACTGAGAGGGGATCGGGGCACCGAGAGGTGCCTAGGGAGGCTTCGATGTGCCAAATGGGACGCCAAAGACCTAGCCGAGTAGAATTCTTGGATTTCTATTTTGGCATTGTGTTCATATCACATGATGTTTATCCTATTGCTCTTGATTGTGTATAATTACACTCCTAGATGAACTTTCATCCTACTTTGCATGATTTACTTTATGAAGTTGTGAATTGGGTATGATTAGTCATATGGCATCAAATGTATACGTGAATTAGGTTGCACCTTGTACACAAAAGTGAATGTTTAGTTAATGTGCACCAACACACCTGCACCTTATTGACTCTCAACCATAGCTCAATCCAAGAGTATTACCCAGTTCTCCGAGACCATGTGATGGGTTCTCGTGAGCTGAATAAGAGTGATGTGATGTAAATCCCACATCTAGTGAGGATTTTGGCAAGGGAGAGTTAAGGGATTAGCAACCCAAAATACTCACTTATTGTCCGAGATCTTTTTACCCAAGAATACCCACGTTGGTGAAATCTTGGACGTACAATATAAGAGAGAGAGTGAGACATCTGTAGTGTGTCGATTGTCTTGGTTTCCTAAGGAATACTCATGTTGGTGAAAACCTCGATATTTTTTCCGTTGATCCAAATCAAGTAGGGGGATTGTGCCTCCTTGGTTGAAAGCCCATAGAACTATGTTGTACACAGAGAATAATTCTATCCCTTAGCCGCGTACATGTAACAACTTGGACCAGATTTTTCCAATTACATGGCTTTTCCAGTCCAAATGTAACCTTCACCCGTATTGCTACGAGAGTGGCTACCCAACTGTAATCACAAGCGGAAGTCCTAAGCAGTTCTAGTAAGATATAAGTAACTATAAAGCCTAGGATCAAGATTCTATGCATTCTAAGT
>JAUPMG010148892.1:0-11068 GCA_031762675.1 Pachysandra terminalis
GGTTCTTATCAACAAGGGAGTTACCAAGTAAAGTAATACACACAATTACCGATCCAAGTTGCCATATGTGCAAACAGCAAGTAGAAGACATAGACCATGTTCTCTTCCCATGCCCCATTTCTAGAAGAGTGTGGTTTGCTCTTTCATGGTCAATTAGATTAGAAAACCTATGTGGGGAAAATTAAGGAATGGATAACTAATGGTCAAGAAAATCATCCCAATGCCCAACCTTCTTTCAAAGTTGATTAGTACAGCATGGGTGATTTGGAAATGGCAAAATGCTGCAGTATTCAATGAGAAAGAATTTGCTCTTCCTAAAGTGATTACAGAGGTTCTGAACTACTGGAAACAGTGGGATATAAGTTTTGATAATAAAGAATTAATAATCACTAATGGAGTAGAAATTGGGTCAAGTCCTCATACGAAAAATCTGGATAAGGGCTGGATTGGGTTTATGTTGATGGTGCGAAGAAATTTTATGTGCATGAAGGGGCTTTTGGGATTGTTTGTATTAACTCATGTGGTTTTGTTGTGGTAGTTCAAGGAGAATTTGGTGGGTTCTTGTGAGCAGAGCAATCGGAAGCCATAGCTACGTTAGAAGGTCTGGCCTTGCCAAAAGCTCGTGGATGGGAAAAAGTGGAGCTTTTTGGGGATGCTGAACAGATTTGCAGCTTTTTACAAGGCTCGTGTGATCGGGTCTCTTGGAGGATTGAACCCAATGTATATAACTGTGTTGATATGTTGAAGTCTTTTAAGGAACACAAGGTTGTTTATTGTGGGAGAAAAGGAAATCGGCTAGCTCATAAAGTTGCTTTCTTTTTGTTTGACCAATAGATGTGCTGTTAGAAGTGAAAATAGGTGTCATTCCTTTTTTGTATGATAAGCAGACTGAAATTGTATCTTTGAATGCTGATGAATGATTTAATCTGTTAGGCTCCACCCCTCTATGTTAGCCTAAAATGAGCCTTCAGTTTATCAAAATTATTTGCCGGTGATTCAAAACGCAAGAATCCCAATACCACATAATAGATCTTGTTCTAAACAGTAGCCCACGTAGTTTATCAAAAACAACTTTAGCAAGGACCACCCATCAATCCTGAAATGGAAAAAGAGCCTGAAAGCTAAAGAATTCTTCTTAAGACTTTTAAGAATTAAATCAACTAACAAGTTCAAACATAGAACTCTAGTTGTAAGCTTGTTATACTCACCTCACAAAAGTGGTTGTAACAATAAGACTGTGATCCATGAAGAGAAAAACCAACAAGGCTAGATCCTAGATCTCAACATCCGTGGATGTTCAAATTCAAAAAGAGGTTTCCTTGTGCAATCCAATCTCCTAAAGAGTAAATGGAAATAGGTGTAAAAGATGCAAGGCGAAATGACAATTAAAAATGAATCATATCAAATTATACAGCTTTTCTGAATCAATTAGTTTCATTTTTACTAATTTGGACTCTAATATACCTTCAACACTCTTAATAGGTCGCTTGATTTTCTTCCCACAACCCTCACAATGCATGTCGACTTTCAAAACTTTGGTAGGTCACTCGTCTTTCTTCGCTCCATCGTCTTTCTTTGCTGCATTGTCTTTATTCACTCCGTCTTTATTCGGTTCATCGATTTTCTTTTCGTTCCTCTTCTCGCCTTCCTTCTGCAACAAAACAATAGAAACAAAAAACACTGATTACTTCTAAGTTCCAACTCAGAATAAAAGAACGATAGCCGATTAACCGGTGAAAATTGGTCTGACCTCACCCATTGTTCAGTTCCGGTTGTGATAATTTGAAGAGGGAAAACGCAGGCCAAGTTACGAATAAATAGGCAAGAGAGGCAGTTGTGTGGGTCCTGTTCATGATGATGTGTGAGTTATGTGTCAGTTCAGCTACTAATTGAGAATTCATTCCACTCCCAGCTATCGAATGACTTCCCAAAAAGCGAGCCTAATTAATTATAAGGGATCATTTAAACTTTTAAGAAAATGCATATTAATTAGTAGGGGTATATTTGTCAAAAGAAATAATATTTAAAAGTTAAAAGATTTATTTTTACTAAAAATTTTAAATAAAAGACAATAAAATTATGATTTAATATTATAGCACTCAAATAATTATTACTTAATTTAAAATTTTTGTAGTTATAAAGGATAATATAGTAACATAATTTGTGATGAAAATATATGAACTCAAAATCTTAAAAAATTGGTTCAACTTTTAAAAATGGTATGATATGATTTTTGATTTAATTAATTTTTAGGTTAAAAGATAATGATTTTTTAACTAATTAATATTTTTAAACTGTGTAGGTCCTACATAATTTATGTTAATACCTAAAATAACCATTCTTAAAAAGAAGAGTTTAGTTATATTGTTATGTAAATTATATAAACAATAAGGGGTATATTTGTCAAGAAAATGGTATTTAAAAATTCAAAGATTTTTTTGGACTAAAAAATGCAAGTAAAAGACCAAAAACCCATGATTAAATATATATTATTACTCAAATAATTACTACTTAATTTGAAAATTATTGTAGTTATAGAGGATAATATAGTCAAACAACATGTAATAAAAGTGTTTTAACACAAAACTTGAGAAATTGGTTCAACTTTTAGAAGTAGTATGATTAATTCTCTCTTCCTGTAGTCGTGCAAGTCCAATGGCCATTGATAACGAGATTGGTTTAAGCATTTGCACCATAAATTTAATCTCGTCTTTCAAGCTTGCAACAAAACAACTAATCAAGGCTGAATCACTCAGCTCGTTAGTACGGTTTGCTAGTATTTCAAACCTTGTTTGATATTCCTCTACACTAGCAGTTAGACGCATTTTTGTTAGAGTTGCTGTTAGATCTTCAAATTCGGGAGGACCAAATCGCACTTCCAATGCACGAACAAACTCCTCCCAAGTGGTAACTTCTCCGGATTTTTCCATCCAACAGAACCAATACAAAGCTTTTCCATCAAAGTGAAAGGAAGCGATCACCAGTTTTTGATGATGTGGTGTTTGGTGAAGATGGAAATATTGCTCTGCACGATATATCCAACTTGAAGGTTCATCACCAAAGAATTTTGAAAAGTCGAGCCGAGTAGACCGAGGTCATAATGTTGATTTTCATTCCTTCTGTTGTTCGACCTTTCCATTGATCCTTCATCTCTTTGAGGAGATAAAGAATTCAACTTGTCCAATACTTCCCGCAACATCTCCCGCTGTGCTCAGGTTTCTTCCTGCAAACCATTGAGCATTCTTCCATGACTATCAGAAGTCTCCTTCAATTGTCCAACGGTTTCATTCAAACTTGCCATCCGACTGCCTTCCGCCATATTGCAGGAACGCGACTCTGATACCAATTGATACGTGACTTTTAGATATTTGAATATAACAGCTAATTTCGAGGATTAGCAAACCTCCAATTATAAAGACATACAAGTTTCAACGTGTCCTATTCCAACTACAACTTCTAATTAAATACAATATGTAGATAACTACCGAAACTAGTAGGTACTATCCAATTATTTAGGATAATTCAAAAGATAATTAATTAACTAAACAACTTCATTGTAACTCCACCATAACTCCTCTAAATTAGTTCCACCAATCTTGGACGTACGAAACTGCCTGGTTGACGTGGTAAACTCTCTTATTATCCTTCCATGCAAACCCATGCAAATCCATGCACGACCCATGCACGTGATATGATAATCATGTATCACCTTCATCTTCGTCTTTGCCGGAGTTGGCTCCGCCATCTCTGCCGGTAAGGTTTCTCTCTCTCCTAATTAGTAAAGACTCTTCTGAACTGCTACCACTACTTCTAGTGCTTCAAAACTCGGATTGGTTGGCTAACTCGGAAGTCTGTTGACCAAGTTACACTGCAACGCGGCTTGAGTCACCAGCGAGTCGGACAATTATACAATTGTTTTAAAATTCCATTACGAATGAGGAAGTAGTAGTTCTGAATGACTCATCTGACTTGACTACTAAAATTAGGAATGGCAACGGGTCGGTTGGGTCAGGCAAGTTTTAACAAACCCTAACCTGTCCTATAGATAGGAGTCCACCCCAAGGTTTAAAGTCTCGGATCAGGACCGTACCGGTCCCAGCCGATCCCGATACGGACCGACAGTACCATCCGGTCTGATCCAGTACACCGCTAATTTTTAAATTTTTTTTTTTTTAATCGGTCGGACTAGTCTTTGGATCAACAATACTGGTCGATATCAGACCGATCTAGATTGATATCAGTATGGACCGTCCAATTTATTTAAGAAAAAAACGGTCGGGCCGGTACAATCCGATCTAAAGCTTCAGGATACAGCAATTATATCGTGACTTAGGACCGGACAGGTCCTGACCGATCCCAGTAAAGACTGGATGGGTCCGATCCTTGAAATCTTGTTCCACACCAATCCCGGTAAAGACCAGATGAGTCCGATCCTTGAAATCTTGGTCCACCCTATCCTGGTGCGGAGCTAGGGGGCCATTCCCCAACCTCCCCCCGAAAAAAATTTTGAAAAAAGTCCTGACGCTACTCCACTCACCTTGAATGGAGTGGCGCTACATATTGGTTCCATTTTTTTTTACCGTATTATATTTTAAAAATTATAATTTAAGCTATATAGTTTTTAAAATTGCAAGATTATATTTATTTATTTTATAAATAGCCCTCCTAATTGTTTTTTCTTACCAGATTATGTTTACAACTTACAATTTAAGTTATACAGTTTCTAAAATCATAAGCTTATACTTATTTTTTTTTATAAATAGCCTTTTGTTTATATATATAGCCCTCCTGAATTGTTTTTTCTTACCAGATTATGTTTACAACTTATAATTTAAGTTATACAATTTCTAAAATTATAAGCTTATACTTATTTCTTGTATAAATAGCCTTTAATAGTTTTATAAAATTATATTTTATACATGCATTTTAATAGAATTAAAGTCTTACTTTATTTGTTTTTCTATATATGTATTTATACCTTAAATTAAATTTATATGTTGTGCATATAATCTCTCTCTTAATCCTTTTATATGAAACCTTATAACGTTATATTTTATTATATTTTTATTTTCTCTTAGTATATAATTGAAATATTTTGTTGCCAAATCGACATGATAAAATTAAATTTTTAATTTTTAAATTTCAGCAATCGTTAAAAAAAATTGATTTCGTTTAGTTAAGCAAATCAAAATCATAAAATTTTGCTCTAAAACATTTCGGACAATTTTGACAAGATTTTTTTTTTAAATTATTGAAATAATTACTTTTGGTTAAAATAATATTCAAAAATAATAATAAATTATTTTGTTTAAATCATCAAAATTTCATGGTGAAATTTTGATATTTTGGATGAAATTTTGTTATTTCTTTCATATCATATCATACTACTTATAAAAGTTGAACCAATTTTTTAAGAATGTTGATTTAATACATTTTATAGTTTGTGTTTTACTAAATTATCCTCTTTGACTATAATAATTTTCAGATTCCTTAATTGTCATTTGAGTAATATAATATTTAACATGGGTATATTTGTCTATTCTTTGAAAAATTAGTATAAAAAATTCTTTGATTTTTTAAATATCATTTTACTGACTAAATTACCCCTTCTTGTTTCTATATATAACCTATATGTACAACTAAGCACGTTTTTTAATAAAGGTTAGTTTAGGCACACTTTATATGAGATACATTAATAAATATATTTTAATACATATATAGTTAATTTTGACAAAAAAAAAAACGGAAAACGTTTGGTAAACCCATATGTTGATAAACCCATAGGTTAGTAGTTAAATTTGATGTCATATGTGCTTAGGATTCTACAATATTAATGTAAAGGTTTCTTTGTTATTATAATTCATTGAATCAACGTGACTCTTAATTAATATAATAATTATATTTAATTTGTTGTATAATTAGTTAACGCAGACCTATACGAATGAAGTTTCTGGAGTGAAAACGGCTTGGTAAATGAAGCGCCATTGCCGTGTTTGCACCGGTAATATGTAATGATTGAGATGCCAATTCCAAATTCCACAATTTTGAACCCAATGCAACAAATGTATGTTTTCTGCTCAGGGATTGACAACAAAAGATGAGCATGTGAACAAGTTGAATAAAGTGGCCAAGAAGAAAACACTGAAAGTTCGTATCAAAGTGGGTAATGGTAACTTGTCGTCAGGAAAAAAATGCAGCAATCTACAGTGGTGTTGGTATTGATATCATCTTCGTCGTTGGATGATAACACCATAGAAAGTGAAGGGATCTCTCTGGAGTCTCGACAGGCACCAGATGAATTCCCCACAAGCATTCATCAGGTGATAACCTCCTTTCCTGTTTTTTCTTATTTATTCTTTTTTTTTTATTTATTTCTAGATTGACCTGAAGTGATTTCGCCCTGTTCCATTTTCTTGTCAACATGTTGGAGCAGAAACTAGGACGTCACAAGGAGCTTGATGACATCATAACTTCCTGATAGTCTACTTTGCTTAACAGAAGATCAAGTGCTTATGAGAGACTATATAGTTGAGTCAAGAAGCCAGAGTAAGCAAGAAAGTTCTTCCATATTATTGGTAGATGAGTCTGCTTCCTTATGTGGTGGATGGGATAGTTTTTGTAGACAAGGAAATAAAGGCATTGGAAAAAATGAGGTTGGTGTATATATATATATATATACACACACACACACATACAGACATAAAAATACACACTCACAAACACATACATATATATATACTACGCACGTGGTATATATATACACCCATATACACACACAGACACACATAAAAATACCACAATGCACGTGGTAAACCTATCTTATTTTTAATTTTTAAGCCTGATCTTTGCACTATTCTAATTGGTTTCTAGGCTTGCATGGAATCAACCAGTGTAATGTGAGTGAGGAGGATTGGAGGAGACAACAAAAGCTTTATATGCATTGTACCAAATCCCTATCCTCGATGGTCAGAATAATTTGCAAAGTCATCCTCATGGATCTGCATCAGAAGTAACTTTTTCTGAAATCGACATCTACTTTTTTATAGTTTGTGTTTTACTAATTTACCTTCTTTAACTATAATAATTTTCAGAGTCTTTAACTATCATTTGAGTAATAAAATATTTAACAATGATTATATTGTCTTTTTATAAAATGAAATTAATAAACAAAATTATTTGATTTTTTATATATCATTTTAGTAGCTAAATTTACCCCTTTTGTTTCTACTATATACAACCTACAAGTACAACTAAGTACATTTTTTTTAACAAAGGTTAATTTAGACACTTTATATGGGATCCATTAATAAATATACTTTAATACATATATAGTTAAGTTTGAAGAAAAAAAATCAGTAAACCTATACATTTGTTAAACTTGACGTTGTATGTGCTTAGGATTCTACAGTATTAATGTAAACGATTCTTTGTTATTATAATTACTTGAAACTATAAGATTCTTAGTTCGTATAATAAATATACTTTGCTACATAAATAATTAAGTTTAGAAAAACAAAAAAATTCATGTTCCAACCTACCAAATTATAGATTGGGTTTCTCATGTGATTCTGATTTGAACACTAACCAAGCACTACTAATAAAAAAATGCTACCAGATGATGAGAGGGCGAGATGTGGTTGTTTCCTCTAATTCTAATCTCAATAAAAATTATGAACGCAAGTGTAATCCATTTGCAATTAAAAGTACCAATTATTGTCTATACGATTTTTAATTTTTAATTTTAACTTTATTTATATGATAATTGAATTTCATATAGGATTTTAAATGGTGAACTCAACAATTTTTCTTTTTTATAAAAAATCTCTTAGTGTTTCAAATAATTATAAAAATATAACTAGGTTTGGATAAAGTATATATACATGTTATTTATTGAAATACGAATTCTTCATAAAATAAAAGTTAAAAATTATATTTATAGAACTAAGAAAATTACATTATTTTATAATTATTTCTTGATAAAGTTGAACAATAATTAAAAATACACTCATTTATAAATAATTTAATTTTTTTATAAAACTATCATTTCTAATTAACATAGGTTTACTACGTGCATCGCACGTGCAGTATTATTATTACTATTAGAAGCAAATAATATTTTTAAGATTTTTTCATTACATTTTTTTTTTACTAAAAAACCTTTAAAAATAAAATCCATATTTTGACTAAAATTCTTCCACCTACGTTTCAACCTATAAATCCTATATCTTATTTTTAACTTTAATCCCTTATTTTTTTTGGACTAAAACTCTTCAATTTAAATAGCAATATAAATCCCCAATTTTAATTTGCAAAAGAAAATCAATATTTAAAATAATAAAAAAATAAAATAAATAAAGAATCTAATTTGTAAAAGAAAATCAAGATTTAATTAGTTATAGAGCATTAAAATTTAACAAATTAGAAAATATAAATAACTAAAGAAATCAAGAATATAAATAATTATCAAAATCGTAAATCTAATTAGTTATAAAAATCTTACTAATAAAACTAACTAATAACATAAATTAATCAAGAATTTAATTATCAACTAACAAGGAAAGTCAATAATTTAATTATCAAAATTTAGATTCTCGGGGGATTTAAATAATCTAAGTCTAGAAATCATATTAAACTTATTAAAATCAAGATTTTAACTAATTAATAAATTGATATTTAATTAATTATAATAATGTTATTTCATACTTTTAGTCTTAAGATAATATTAGGATAATATTTACAAGATAAATTTAAAATAAAAAATAAGTTTAATTCTTTATATAATTAACAATATAATAATCTTTATTAAAAATTATATAACTAACTTGCCATACCCTAGGTTGTCATGTGTTAATATATTTGTATTTATATATTAAAATTATTTATAAATGCATATGTTATTATACATGTTAATATATTTTTAATATTTTACTTTAAAATTTATATGCAATAATGCCCTTTTATTTTATTTATACATTAAAGCTAAAGGAAATCTAATATAATTTTTGTATACGATTAAAAAGGTAATAGATAAATTTAAAATAAAATATAATATATTTTATTGAATTACATACGTTTAAATATAAAACTTACTAAAATTATAATATAAAAATTATATATTTTTAAAAATATTTTGTTTTGTATCATTACTTTAATAATAACATGTATTATAAGATAAACTTTCACGTGCAACGCATGTGTACTTTTGCTAGTATGTATAAATTGTTATTCATTATAAAAAAAATTCAATTTTTATTATTATGCATTTACAAGAGAAAATACATAATATAAAAAAAAAATCTCAATTTATCCTTCTATCTACCAAATTTAACTTCTTTTTTTAAGAATAAAACCATCTAGTTTTATGTTTTTATAAATAAAATCCCTAAAAATTTCGAGAAAACCCAAATATTTTTACACTTTTACTCCAGTTCTCGAATTATAAAGTTAAATCCACAAATTTGAAAAGTCAAATTTACGGATTAAGAGCGATCTACGTGCAGAACGTAGATTCACATGCCAAAACACCAACCCTATCACATGCTAGCTACAGTGGTTTTTGTGTGGTCGTGCCAACGATCCTTTCCCAACTTTTTTGGTCAATGGAAAACAGCGGCAACACAAGTGAGTGGAATTTTGGAGATTCGTTAGTAATTGGTTGCTGAAACAGAGGCACTACGTACGCATGGGACTTCACCTTGCAAGAAAGCTATCCTTGGTTGGGAAGTGGATGCTTAGCTAGCGCAAGTTTTTGTAAATTTATAAGTGTGCTAACACCTTGGCTCTTCGACAGGTCTGTTTGTCTATGTGCTGGTCTAGAATCTCTAATATTCTCTGTTTGATCTCATCATGTTCTTTAGTTTAATGGTTATATAATTTGATACTAATTTTTTTAATATTATCTTTATTATCTTGAATCCTAGCAAATTTTAATTCTAACCCTTCTTTTTGTTCTTCTTTTTCAACTTAATCATCTACATCAACCCAAGACCAAACCAACATTGGTCAGCTTAACCCAAAATCGAACTAAATTGAAATGGAAAACCCTAAACTCAAACCAATCTAACCTAAATTGCAATTTCAGGTCAGTTTGAGTCAGGTTAACACAATACTTTATATATATATATATTATAATTTGGGTTAAATGGATTCAGTTTGGTTTGGTTTAGAATTATATAAAGTAGAGTTTTGGGTTTTGATTTGGTTCTATTTAACTAAGGTTTCAACCCAAAGCCAAACCGATCTAAATCAAATTTATAATTTTAAAATCAAAACCGAACTAAATATTTAGAAACCCAACCCAAACTAAACCGAAGTCGATTTGAGTTGGTTTGGTTTCGAGTTTCACCAATCCAAGTTGTCCTCCTAAAGCAGCAGTCGTAATGGTCCCTCTTACCACAAAGTCTATGACGAGGATCTTCTATAATCCGTGTCCCTGTAAACCTCGTGTGAATCTCACATGAGATTGACACGTGTCCAAAGTAGGGGTGGCAATTTGTCGGGAAGGGCCGGGCTCAAAAAAAAATTGGGATTTCATGCATGCCCAATCCCAGCCCGGCCCGGTTTTTGGGACTGGTAATGAATCCCAAGCCCAGTTTTGTTGGGAACTTGACAGCCCGTTTAAGTCCATTTCTTATTATTTTCTTTTTAATTTTTCTTATTTATTAATAAAAATCTTAAAAGTCAAACATTCTACATCAATTTTTTTTTGCCGTTGACAAGAATCGAACCCAAATCTATACAATGATTCTCATTACCTATTCTTCAAAGTTTTAATAAAAAATACATCCCTATAGTACTATAAATGCATGACAATTAAAAGTGGGCCGAGCCTGGTCGGGCTTATACATGCCTAACCAAAGCCCGGCCCTAAATAAAACAAGCTTTAAAAATTCGGGCCTAGAAAGCCCACAGGCTTAGAACTGGGCTTAAGCCCAAATTTAAATGGCTGGGCTAATCGAGCCAAATCGGGCTGGGCCCAAATTGCCACCCCTAGTCCAAACTCTACACACCCACACACAAACAGTTGTACCAAGTTGAATTTGGTACATTGGCGAGCCCGTGTCACCCT